>LD345270.1:4855-73767 GCA_001465055.1 Ptychodera flava | reverse complement strand
TATGCTGTGATTGGCTGCAACTAAGATGATTGACACTTCCTTGCTGAAATGACACGACTTCTGATTGGTTGTGAGAGGAAGAGCTGTCATGTTAACCCTGTCACCCCATGTTCCAATGCACAGATCCACTCACCCTGTTTAAAACAACAAGGAGAAACCAAGAGTATGGTAGTGAAGGGGTTAACATACAACACTCTCACTTTTCACTGGAGAGAACAATTATGGCTTTGTTAGGATATTGCAACATTCTGTATCGTTATTGGTCATTTCAGACATAACTATTTGCATATGAATAAGGTACACCAATATGATTGGTCCATCTCTTTTGGTGACAGCTAGAGAATTGAACAGGTCTTGCTCTTCTGTTCTTGCTGGGCTTGCTGTTTGGCTTGCTCTTCCTGTTTCTTCTTCTCCTCGGCTTCTTTGTTCTTTTGCCAAAATTTCCACTGCAAAGCAAAAGCAAGCGAATATTCCATGTTACAAATCTTCCTTCAATAGCTGTGTTACAGGGAGAGAAAGACACACAATTTCTCCTTCCCTTTTCTCATGAATGAATACAAAGTCCTGATGGGTGCTAGTTGTTTGGCTCTGAGCAAACTGATCAATCAATATGGCACACCGTCTTTTCTGATGTTCCGTAGTCAACCAGCATTAACGTGGAACTTGTCTGCAGTGGTTTGTACTTCAAAAAACTTCGCAAAAATACCACGTTCAGTCTACTAATCATGCTTTCAAAATGTCAGTAGGAACTGCAGACAGAAATTTCAACGAAAGCAACAATCCTACACCAAGCAGACAGAAAAAACAGAAGAAAAGTAGTTGAAAGATGTATAGTGCCAAGTAACTAGGTACAGAGTATTATGAAATTGCAGGTATATCAATCAAAGTGCACAGGGGTGAGGCAATTGGTCCAACATCCAAAAATATAATTTTTTTGCCCACACTGGTCAATTTGCATTTTACTACAGTATTTCACTGAAAGCATGTATATGTGACTTGCCCCCCACCCCCCCCTGTCATTTTACTTGAGTTTCCCTTAGAGTACAGGTGCAGTCATAATGAGGGAGACTACAACCCTTCATTGGCCATATGCATTGTGTCTGTTTATTTAGGCTTTGTGTAGCCATACTAAGCAAACTGATATTGCCTCTGCATATATTTGTCTTGGGGAAACTATGTGAGAATGATATTGCTCACCATTAGCTATAGTAAAATATTTAGTTTCAACAGTCGGACTAATCCAACCTGTCTGATTTCATAGGTTAGTTGGACCAATACCAAAAGTGAAAGAGTTAAGGATAAGAAATTGTAGACTGGAATATTCATCACCCAAGGATGCTGAAGGGATTGCAAGGAATGCTCTTCAGGATAAGATATTCCAGTCTACAAGAAATGCAGTTGACGTACAACCATTTCATTTCTTTGCTACAAAAGGAAATTGACAGAACCAGCAAAACAAGTGCAGGATATTCACTCAGGATGTGCAAAGCTTTAGAAACCTATAGAAAAAAAGAGTAATTCTTTGCATGTATAAGGCAATATCATCACAGTAGCTGCATATTAGTGATAAGGTTGCAATGAAAGATACACAGGTACGGTGTGAGTACAGAGTGAAAATTTTAGTGGTACTTATCAACCGTGTGCTACATGTGCGCATGAAATTGTTAATCCAGGGTAACAAAATGTATTAGTTTAATAAATAGTTTAATAATCTATCCCTGGTGAGTGAACAGTGCTGATGGTATGAACAACACCTGGTAGAATTGCAAACAAACAAGATATACTTTTGTGCAAATACAAACTCTAAACAATCAACAAATCGGTGAAATCACTCTGAAAGGGACAATCAATTGCTGTAACTTTGGATTACATTTTCATTATTTTTGTTCACTGAAACAAGTACATTATAAGGACCAGTAGCTGTAACCTATGATAAATTCTTGTCACTATTTTTGTTTTACATGTCAATTACAGTTTCTTGTTCTACTAACCAAAGCATTGTGTGATACAACAGTATTAAGCTTGATAACTCAGCCAGTACATGTGTAGACTGCGTTGCTATTGTTGACATGTGAATTATAATCTAGACAAAAATTCAAATTTTTCAACAAAACTGTCCATTTTATGTGCTGTATTGACAAGTCAAATAGGTGTTTAAACATGCTTTGTGGAGTAGAACAAGAACTTGCAAGTGACATACGAAACAAAAACTTTACAGTTACTGGTCTTTTATGCATTAGTCTTGCTGATACATTACACTGCACACCAAATATGCAACATTTATGTTGAGAAATGAAATCTAGTCTAGACTAAAATTCAGCCTGAACATCACTTGACATCAACACATTTACAAACTGGGTTGACAAATTGAACATTTGGCAAGCTAACATGATTTTGGGGGAAGAAAAAAAAATGCTTGTTACTGGCAGTAACAGAAGCTTTCAGAAAATGCCTCTCAGCTAATGGAATTTGAAAACACATATCAAACACAGACCACGACAATCTGCACAACATAATTTCAATTTCCACTTTTTTGTGACACACACACACACACACAAAACGACACAAATGTGACAAAAACAACTTGAAAGACTTACTCATAAACAGCAGCGGCAATTTGGACATGATGATGATATCATAATGAACAATGAATGGGTAAATACAGAAAAAAAAGAATAAAAAAATTAACATATTGTTATTGAATTACATGTATTACTGAAAATGTATGTGTACATGGTTGAGATGGCTGTTAAGTTTTTTGTTACATGTTACAAGTGACAGTAATGATTCTTTTATTGATGTAACTGTGGATATGTCTGTATATAGGCAAGTGTTACGAGAAGATGTCCCATGACTAAAGTCTTCATTTAAATGGAGGTATTTCCTGTGAACATACACATACTTTGAATTGCTTGTCTCTGTAGAGTTGACATTTCTGTTGATGTGTTTCTGTGTGTACACATGTCACGTTGAAAGTCAACTCGGAGTATCACGTAATTCAACACTTTGAGATAGACTGTACAATGCTGCATGTTATTGCAAGACTGTTTGACTTGTCAGTGTGGGAAGACAAGAATCATGTATATTCGAGTATATTTGCATATACATGTATGCTTTTCAGGTTTATTGACGTTGTGACTGTATGCTTTTGAAAAGACACAAGCATTGTTATAGTGTGGTTCTGTTTGCATTAGTGTACAACCCCTGATATAATTACACAGACATGACATGGTCTTGTTTTGCTAGTCATTCTGCCATATAGATGCCAGCTAAATTCTTGCAAACTCTGTCAGGAAAACTAAAGCTACATCACAAAGAAATATGTAAAATTACACAATCAATAATACAGGAAATATATGATGAATAGTTCACGTCATTGACCTCCATGATGAAGATTTACGGAAAGTGGTTTCTTTTGCAATTACATCTTCATAGGTTACTCAAAATTTCATTATAAGAAATTTTATACTGTATACAGGCATATATGACAAGACACATTCAACTGTATTCTATTTTGCAGTACTTAATAGATCATGAAAAACTACAGAAAAATTTGCAAATACACAAAATGCTCAGTATAAACTACATCAGAGAATAAACAGCATGAAACACATATCAAAAAATGCTCAACTTCACAGTGATGATGTTTGATTTTTCATTTCCTATATTTTTCGTTACTCTAACAGTACAAACCAAACCATCCCCGGCGAAAGTGTGGGTGGTCTAACATGGACTACCGTGTTAGTTCATGGTCATATGACCATGGTCAACCTTGGTAGTTCATGGTCGACCATGTTTGTTAAATGTCCATGGTCACCAACCATGGTCAACCACGGTAAACCAAGGTAGTTAACCATGGTTAACCATGGTTGACCATGGGCATCAAACGTGGTTGACCATGTTATTAACCTTGGTCAACCATGATCACCATCAAATGTTATTTGATGGTTTTTGAATCAAAAACTTGGGTCGAAAATTGTCAGAACTGAAAAAATCTTGGTATAAACCTCACCAAAACTCTGCAAAACACCAGTGATCCCTGACTGGTGTCATTGTAACTGGACAGACTCGCTTAAGGATCAGCAAACTTAGCCTCCATTATAGTGTCCACTGCAATAACAGCCAAGCCCTTCAGATTCTATCAAAGATCATCCTCCAACATCTTCTGAGTGTTTCCCTGAATGTTCGATGAGCAAAATAGTCCAAACTTTCTCCCAAAATCGATGTTAAAAACACAGCTACTTTTCCAGTTGTTCACTGAACAGACAATCCGTTTGAAGTGAATTTTTAAGATGGCTGCTTCAAATGAGCCAATCAAATGCATTGCTTTATGACATGTGACATCATGGTAAAGGGTCAAAGGTCCAATGACAATGGAGCTATGACCTTGCCTATGTTGATATCATGTTTTGAGGCAAACATTGAGTGAGACAGAGATAGTCTTAACTTCCTGCCATTGCAGCAGTGCTTTCATGCCCTCCATGTCAATAATTCCAAGAAATTCAGCTCGATATTTGTCCACAGTCTTCTGACATAAACAAGAATACAACAAATTGGTCTAAGCTTCCTGGGCAATGACATTAATTCTCTCTTACAACTATGAATGATGTCAAGAGACTCAACTATGTAAATATAGGAGTGTATATACATACAGCCTATTATCAATATGATCATCAAGAAAATGGGGCATCAAAATTAACTACCATGAGTCATTAAATATCATGGTCAACCATAGTTGACCATCGGTAACCACAGTCATATATTCAATCAGTCATCAAATACCATGGTCAACCATGGTAGCCGATGTCCATAAACAGGTCAGCCATGATAGACCGTAGTTAACTGTGGTAGACCATAGTATTAGAATGCCTACTGTGGTCTCATATCATGGCCGACCATGGTAGTTCATGGTCAAACATCAAAAACCATCAAATACCTTGTTGACCATGGTACACCACAGTTGACATTTCGGCGGGGATACATGTATTGTTCTAGACAAGGATAACTCACCTTAGCCGACGTCTCAGCTGCTTTAGCTTTCTCTTTATCTTTCTGTTTGTTCTTCATTTCTTCCTCATAGTCTGATTCATCCTCATCTTCATCATCATCATCTTCAACTAGTTTGAAAGACTTCTTGGTTTGACTCTTACCGAATATGTCCACTTTAGCTTTGTCTTTGCCCTTTGGTTTGATTTCTGTTGATTGTTAAATCAGACAGCATTCCATAAATCTGTCTCGCTTGATAACTGCCACACTATTCTGTGGATGCAGTTTCAGGTTAATAAAACAAAAGACCTTTCATGGAATTTTCACATTTATCATTTGTGGCAAATACAGATGTTGCAAAAATATCTACCTCATTATGTATTTCATATTTTGTAATAATCATGAAGTCTACATTTCAAATACAGCATTACTCATTATTATTATCAAACAAATGGACAAACCTGCCATTCAAACATGATGCCCTTAACCCTTTGAGTGTCAAAGTAAACGTTTCTTGCCTCTACAATCTAAGCCTGTCAATTTTATCAGCTTGTTCTCAAAATTTTGATTGAAACCTGTAGCCAAAAACAGTTTTGGCTGTCTGGTCGAAAATTATCAGAAAAATGACAGGAAACATCAAGAAAATTGGTAAAATGTTGCACTAAAATTTTGGTGAGAAAAAATTACAGCACTCAAAGGGTTAATGTGACAAAAATTACGGTAAATATTTTCGCATAAAATTTAAATCGAACAGGACATTTGTCCCCGCAAATTCATTGTATTTGGATAAAATAAAGACACTAAAAGAACATAGTTGCTATCATCTCAAATGATACATTACCTTCTTCCTCACTTTCTTCTTCACTGTCTTCCTCCTCAGATTCCACTACCTTTTTCTTCTTCTTTGCCGCCTCTTTCTTCTTATCTTCTTCCCTAGCCTTGGCTTTCTTGGCCTCTTCCTTAGCTCTCTTCTCCTTCTCCTTTTTCGTCAATGGTTTCTCCTTGTCTGGCTCTTCCTCATCATCATCCTCATCTTCATCATCCTCATCATCTGCATACTCATCTTCTGATTCAACTTTCTTCTTAGATCTGGCTTCCTTTTCTTCCTCTCTTCGTTTCTTTTCCTCTTTCCCCTTCTTTTCATCCTCTTTCTTCCGTGCCTCCTGCTCTTTTTTCCTCTTCTTCTCCTCTTCCTTCTCCTGTTTGAGTCTCTCCTTCTCCGCCTTTTCTTTCCCCTTCCTCTCTTTCTCCAGTTGCTTTTCTGCAATTTTCAGGAGAAGCATTTTTTCCTTAAAGTCTACTCAGTTAAGCAGTGAAATCCCTGTGTACATTTACACAACATCAACAACAATTTTAAGTTGCTGCTAAATTCCCTGATTTTGCTCAAGTTTACATTCAGTCACTTTGAAGCTGCATTAATGTTCTGTCCAATTTTCAGATCATCATCATCATCATCATCATCATCTCTTTGATGATATGAATAGAAGGTGTGCTCTATGCATCAGATCATATCTTTCTTATTCTTCAGCAAATATATGTGAAAATTCTATTAGCTTCCGAGTTATGGCTTACTGCCCTAAACTGTTGAAAAAATACACAATTTTTTCAAAATCCCCAACAGTTTAAATCATAAGATAATAATCAAATTGTAAGACACTATAACTGACTTGGAGTATCTTTGTGAAATTGACTATTCATATTGCTATTTTGAATGTGATCAGTTGACTCTGTACTCCTTAGATACTGTCTTTGATGTCATCTTTTTCTGTACTAATTTTTCCTCTGTGTTTTTGGAAAGATTCTTTTCTTATTCTGCCTTTTCCTGTGGATACTCTTTTTGTCAAATCAAATATTTACGTTTTTCTGTCTCTTTCTTGGCTCTTTCTTTCACTCTCTTTTTCCTCTCTTTAGGGTCTAGTTCTTCAAGATCTGTATCACTACTCTTATCCCCATCTTCATCCTCATCCTCATCGTCTTCCTTTTCATCCTCTTTTTTCTGTGCTGCCTTCTGCTGAAAGATAACATCATTTGAAAATGTTGGTAACGTACAGACAAATGTCATTAGAGTCCCAAAGCAGTCATGAAATCCATTATGATACAAAATATAACAAAAATTACATGGCAAGGTAATTTCACAACAATGCCAACTATGTTACTATGTATTTTTAGAGTACCCAAAATGAAATTAGTGGCATAAAGTTGTTCTATCAGCTTCTATCAGCTTTGTTTATTAAACCATTCAGATTCCGAGTAAGCATGTTGCAAGTTCCTGTGACTTTTGTTAATTGGTTTATCTGTCAATGCCTGCAGTATTTCCCTCTTCAATTGACTGTATCCAATGTGTTAGCCACAAAATGTAAGCCAACAGCTATCAGCGCTGTCTTTGTAGAAGATATATCACAATTCTGAACAGAGACATGGCCATTGATATATGAAATTAACATGATGCCAGTTACGTTGTTGACCTTTAAGATGGGTATTTAAACAAAGTCTTTTCTCCTTTACTTTCCATTGGATCTACAAAGCCATTCGATGGCCTTACAATTCACGAATAACCATGGTAATGCGACTGTCATAGAGTAACAGTCTCTGAGCATGGTATTTTATATTTATCACAAGCTCCTATTTTTTGCTATGACGGAAGTGTTCCAATTAAAATAATAGATTGGTGCTCTTGTAAACCTAAACATGATACCAAAACAAATGGTACAGGCAAGAGAGCTAATTTAAGCTATGAAAAGAGCCAATAAATTGTCACAATTAACAAAGTACTCAATAAAAGATCACTTTTACATTCGGCATTTACAAATGTGGATGACAATTAACTTTTACACATAAACATGACAGTTGGGGAGTGGAATACAGCTTGATTAGTACACAGCTATAGGAGCAGACTTTACATAATAACACATAATGATGATAGTTTACTGTGGGCATGTCACAAAGGCTGAAGAAAAAGAAGCGCATCATTAATAAATTGACTGAGGCAGTTTAAAAAGAACTTGAAACCCAACAAGTAACAGATGAGATGATCTCAAAGGACAAACAGCAATTTTGAGAATGCAGTTTTCTAGATTCTAATGTTATCCTTTTACCACTACTGTAGCAGTGGATAGGAATTCTATACAATAGTTGCTGATTGTTGGTGTACAGTTAACACGTTTTCAAACAAAGCCAAGTATTACATCTATGTGGAACAAACAAACAGACAGAAAATAACTTTCTTTCGGTAACTTCCGATGTGACTGACATATGAGTTCTGTAAACATATCAACACATTGCAGAAACTGTCACAGAGTTGTCATTAGCTACCTTGTCTCAGTTTCTACAAGAAGGCCTACAATTTTAGCAACTTTCTTTCTGGGTTTTGGCAGAATATTATGACTGGATAGAGTCAAGGTTTCAATTAGACAAGAAGATCTTGTATTGTTTCATGAGGGCGCTCTTTACAATCACCCCTGAAAGGACGAGGAAGAAACATTTTAGACTGAAATTTCTGCCTCGAACTGACTAAACAAAGTTCACAGCATAACTGTTCAAAAATATATTGGAAAGTATAAGGGAAGACGATAAAGGAGAACAAGAATCTTGAACCAAATTAATTGGAAAAACTGCAAAAGTGATTAATAAATAGAGCTTTATTATCCGCTCAACCTGAAGCTGATGAAATGCACCATCATCGGCATTGTCGGTAGATGTTACCATGGTAACAGTCAGCATGGCAGCAGCTGAGATTCAGAAATGGATGCTATCTGTGTCTCTTCAACCACCTGTCATGGAAACAACACATGCAAGAGACAAAACTCAGTGGGGTTAGAGGAACTTGGACCGGATATCTGTTGCTAGGCATGCACTCTGAAATATGAATTGAGTTTGTAGATATGCATGCTAATAACTTAGGCATTGGTCGTCTACTTGACAACTGTGGCACTGTAGTCTCAAACCTCATACTTATGGACACCTTAACAATCAGGACACTTCTCTACTATGGACAAATTTTTCAACGTGAAAGTGAGTTGTTTACAAGTCTAGTATGAACCCTGTCTAGTATCGGTATGTATTTATGAAGGTGTCCTCCATAGGACAGGTTTCATTGTATCTCTGAGAGAAACCTCATTAAAAGCTTGCACGGTTTGATGTTTGATGGTTAAACATTCAGGGGCACATATATGAAGGCTCTTTATGCTTGCAATACGCATGAATTAGGTGGCAGTTTTTGAGCATGCATGGAGTCATTGCGCCACTGAACTGCCGGGGTTGGACATACATTGGAATGGTACTATTCATGGTAGAAGCTTGCTTGCATCACGCTGCTTCCTTACATGGCTGAACAATACGGTAAACTATACATAAAATGGCTTTCGTCTCTGAGCTTTGAATGGAAGCGTTAACAAAATATGACAATCAAATTATTGGGCTTGATATAAAGTACAGGTTTCATCAGAAATGTATCCCACATAAAGACCAGCTGAAGGCCGTGGAATGACTTTGAAATGTTCATATGAAAGGATATCTCGTATCACTAATTCATTTACAGGACGGTTTGATTGTCAACATATACACAACACAATTGCAGCACGCAGAACATACTGAACAGAAGAACGGATTTACAGGGAAAATTTTATCACTCAACCGTCTAAAAAGAGGTCCAAATTTCGAACAGTGAAATCATACAATTAGAAGTGTTATCTTCAAAAGTCACTTGCTATTATAAAAATCACTGCAAAGATGCACGACGCCTAATGAAGAGATAGATTCTTAAAGTTATAGCATACAAAAAGTCTACAGTCTAACTTCATACCAATGCAACAGTTTTCGAGTTCAAACTGTCGACATTTCTATAAATAGAAAGACTTTCTCATACTCGGTGTATCCTAGGTTTGTCAAGAAAATACAGTAGCTGAAATGTACCTTCATACTTTTCCTCTGAGCATTTTGTTTTGAAAATTTTGTTATTATTGTGATCGTATGAAAGTCAATAACTGTCTGTTTTTCTATGTACAAACACATGATTCTTAGGTACTTGGACAATGAGGATGTCAGGGTCCATCATAGCACAGGTAAGAACAGTATTATCGGAAGTATTGCATACTTATTAGCATGCTATGAATGAGTGAAGAAAGCCACTGCATTGACAGTTATGGGTTAGATGGCATCAAAGTCTCACACAACAAATTTTGAAAGCCATAAACACACAAAGATCAAAACATCAACTACCTCTTCTTTTCCCTCGCCATCTAATTTTGTCTCCGCTGCGCTCTTTTCAGAGAGATTCTCTACTCGGCTCTCATTGGAGGATTCCGATTTCTTATCACTGTCTCCTTTGGCTTCTGCATCTTCAACGTTTTGTGCAGAGAGTGGAACTGGCTCTGCTTGTGCCTCATCTTCTGAAGAAGAGTCGTCCTCAGAATCTTCGGGTGTTTTTTCCTTTTGGGGCGAGTACTTGTCGTGTAGCTGAGAAGAATGGCGTAAAGTTGGGTTAGAGTTGGGTTAGAGTTCAATGGAGAATGATACGACGTTTTTACAATAGAGCTATTACCTGTTTACCCTTTTCAACAGCAGACTGTGGTGCATGCCCATTGTTTTCAACCGGATGGATGAACCCATTTATAGGGAAATGGGCTTAATGGGTTAAAGTGAACATCACTGCGACAACCATTCTAAGAAATGGCATGTTCAAAATAAACATGGAGAGGGGGCTGTTTCATCAACTATGTTAGTCCTCCAAAGTGGTCGATTTTGGCAGGTTTTACTGTGTATTGTAGAATGCACATGAAGTGTGTTAAATGAAGGGGTGTTCATTTCGTAATGAACTGTGTTTTTATGATGTGCTTACAATGTGTCTTGATTATATCACTCCACTCACTACGTGACCCACGTTGGTGGGAATAACTGTAGTGAGAAAATGGCAGTGCTCCGGTATACACTCAATCCTCAAACTTATGGAAACCTCGATAATCAGGACAATTTTCTACAACGGACATTTTTCAAGGTGCAAGTGATTTGTTAAGAAGTTTTTAATGGACTCTGTATATTATAAGTATATTTATTAAGGTGTCCTATATAGAAAGGTTTAACTGTATATCTGAGAAAAACCTCAACAAATATTTGCACGGTTTGATGTTTGACACCTGGTGAATATTAAGGGCACATATATGAAGGGTCTGTATGCTTGCAATACTCGTGATTTTGGTGTCTGTTCTTGAGCATGCATGGAGTCATGGGGCCACTAAACTGCTTGGGTTCAATATGCATTGGAATAGTACCATTCATGGTGATAGCTTGATTGCATCACACAGCTTCATTACATGGCTGAACAATATGGTAAACTATACACAAAATGTCTTTCGTCTCTGAGAAGCTTTGACAAAACATGACTATCCAATGCTTGGGCTTGACATAAAGTACAGGTTTCATCAGAGGAATATCCAAGATAAAGACCAGCTGAAGGCTGTGGAATGACTTTGAAATGTTCATATGAAAGGATATCTCGTATCACTAATTAATTTACATTATATTTGATTTTAAATAGTTGTGTCAACATGAACACGATACTTTTGAAGCACAGAGACGGTATTAAACAGAGGGAAGGTTTTACAAAGAAAACTTTACCACACAACCGTCTAAAAAGAGGTACGAATTTAGAATAGTGAATCTAAAAATTTGAATATTATGAAGTTCAAATTGAGATTTTAAAAATCACTGGAAAGATGCACAACTCCAAAGAAAGAGATAGATTCTGGAAGTTATAACAGTCAAAATGTCTCAAAAACAGTCTAACTTTAAATCAATGCAACAGTTTTCGATCTAAAACGGATATTTCTATAAATACTTAAAGACTTACTCATACTAGGTGTATCTTGGGTATGTCAAGAAAATACAGCAGCTGACATGTACCTTGTCAGTACATTTTCTCTGAGCATTTTGTTTTGAAAATTTTGTTATTATTGTGATCGTATGAAAGTCAATAACTGGCTGTTTTTCTGTGTACAAACACATGATTCTTAGGTACTTGGACAATGAGGATGTCAGGGTCCATCATAGCACAGGTAAGAACAGTATTATCGGAAGTATTGCATACTTATTAGCATGCTATGAATGAGTGAAGAAAGCCACTGCATTGACAATTATTGGTTAGATGGCATCAAAAACTCACACAACCAATTTTGAAAGCCATAAACACACAAAGATCAAAACATCAACTACCTCTTCTTTTCCCTCGCCACCTAATTTTGTCTCCCCTGTGCTCTTTTCTGAGAGACTCTCAACTTTGCTCTCATTGGAGGATTCCGATTGCTTACCACTGTCTCCTTTGGCTTCTACATCTTCAACATTTTGTGCAGAGAGTGGGGCTGGCTTTGTTTGTGCATCGTCTTCTGAAGACGAGTCGTCCTCAGAATCTTCGGGCGTTTTTTCCTTTTCATCCGGCTAAAAAAATTGCGAAAAGTTAAGTTAGAGTTGCATTAGAGTTGGAGGGAGAGTGGTAGGACGTTTTTACAATACAGCTTTTACTTACCCCTTCAACAGCAGACAGTGTTGCAGGTCCATGTTTTCATTCGGATGGATGAACCCATTTATAGGGAAATGGGGTGAATGGGTTAAAGTGAAAATCACTGCAACTATTATTCTAAGAAATGACATGTTCGAAATACAATTGGGGAGGGGGGTTATTAACTATCTTAGGCCTCTGAAGGGGAACGATGTTGGCAGATTTTAGTGTATATTACTGTATTGTACCACATGAAGTGTGTAAAAATGCAAGGTGTATTCATTCCGTAATAAACTGTGTTTTTAGATGAGCTTGCTATGTGTCTTGATGATATCATTGCACTCACTGGAGTTTGAGTAGCTGTAGTGAGAACACGGCAGTGCTTGGGTATACAGTGAAACCTTAAACTTAAGGACAACTCAATAATCCGGACACCTCTCTACAATGGACATATTTTTCAAGGTGAAAGTGATTGAGATTGAAACCCCCGTATATGCTAACAAGTCAATAATGGACTTTGTCTATTATAAGTATATTATTAAGTTGTCCTGCATAGACAGGTTTCTCTCTATCTCTGAGAAAAACCTCAACAAATATTTGCACGGTTTGATGTTTGACACCTGGTGAATATTCAGGGGCACATATATGAAGGGTCTGTATGCTTGCAATACTCGTGATTTTGGTGTCTGTTCTTGAGCATGCATGGAGTCATGGCGCCATTGAACTGCTAGGGGTCAATATACATTGGAATGGTACATTTATGGTGGAAGCTAGATTGCATCACACAGCTTCATTACATGGCTGAACAATATGGTAAACTATACATAAATTGGCTTGCATCTCTTAGCTTTGAATGGAAGCTCGGACAAAATGTTTCAATCCAATGCTTGGGCTTGACATAAAGTACAGGTTTCATCGAGGAATATCTGCCATAAAGACCAGCTGAAGGCCGTGGAATGACTTTGAAATCTTCATATGAAAGGATATCTCGTATCACTAATTCATTTACAGGATAGTTTAATTGTCAACATATACACAGCACACTTAGCTGCACGCAGAACATACTGAACAGAAGGACGGTTTTACAGGGAAATGTATATCACACAACCATCCAAAAAGAGGTCCAAATTTAGAATAGTAAGATCTTAAAATTTGAATAGTGTTATCTTCAAAAGCCACTTGAGATTATAAAAATCACTGCTGAGATGCACAAACAAAATTACTCTAACTTCATATCAATACAACAGTTTTCGATCTCAAACTGACATTTCTATAAATAGTAAGTCTTTCTTATACAAGATGTATCCCGCTATGTCAAGAAAATACAACAGCTGACATGTACTTTGTCAATGCTTTTCCTCTGAGGATTTTGTTTTGAAAATTTTGTTAGAATTCTGATATTAATAAAGTCAATAACTGTCTATTTTTCTGTGTATTAACACATGATACTTAGATACTTGGACAATGACGATGTCAGGGTCCATCATAGCACAGGTAAGAACAGTATTATCGGAAGTACTGCATACATATTAACATGCTATGCATTAGTGAGGATAGCTACTGCGTTGACAGTTATGGGTTAGATAGCATCAAAGACCCACACAACCAATTTTGAAAGCCATAAACACACAAAGATCAAAACATCAACTACCTCTTCTTTTCCCTCGCCATCTGATTTTGTTTCCACTGCGCTCTTTTCAGAGAGACTCTCAACTTTGCTGTCCTTGGAGGATTCCGATTTCTTATCACTGTCTCCTTTGGCTTCCGCTTCATCAACATTATGTGCAGAGAGTGGAACTGGCTCTGCTTGTGCCTTATCTGCTGAAGACGAGTCGTCCTCAGAATCTTCGGGTGTTTTTAACTTTTGGGGCGAGTGCTTGTCGTCCGGCTAAGAACGATTGCAAAAAGCTGGGTTAGAGTTGGGTTAGAGTTAAATGGAGAATGATACGACGTTTTTACAATAGAGCTATTACCTGTTTAGCCTTTTCAACAGCAGACTGTGGTGCATGCCCATTGTTTTCAATCGGATGGATGAACCAATTTATAGGAGAATGGTGTAAATGGGTTAAAGTGAACATCGCTGCAATAATTCATTCTAAAACATGACATGTTCGAAATACAACGGGGTTTGGGGTGTTTATCAACTATCTTACACCACTAAACAGGGTCGATATTGGGAGGTTTTACAGTATATGATAGAATGCACATAAAGTGTGCTAAAATGAAGGTGTTTTCCTTCCGCAATAACTACTGTTTTGTGATATGCTTGCCATGTGTATAGGTGATATTATTGCACTCATTACATTATCTAATTTTGTGGGAATAACTGTAGTAGGAACATGGCAGTGCTTGCAATGGGTATACAGTGAAACCGTAGACTTATGGATACCTCAATAATCAGGACACCTCTCTACTATGGTCAAATATTTCAACGTGAAAGCGATATTTTACTAGCTTTTTATGGACCCTGTCTATTATAGGTATATATTTATGAAGGTGTCCTGCATAGACAGGTTTCACTGCATCTCTGAGAGACACCTCAACAAAAGTTTGTATGGTTTGGTGTTTGATACCAGGTGAACATTAAGGGGCCCATGTATGAAGGATATGTATGCTTTCAATACTCATGAATTTGGTGGTACCTCTTGAGCATGCATTGAGTCATGACGACACTGAACTGCTAGGGGTCAATATACAATGGAATGGCACCATTCATTCAATGATTGCATTACACAGCTGCTTCATTACATGGTAAGTAATATGGTAAAACGTACATTAATTGGCTTTCATCTCTGAGCATTGAATGGAAATTTTGACTAAATGTACCAATCCAATTCTTTGGCTTGACATAAAGTAAAGGTTTCATTAGAGAATATCTGTCATAAAGACCAGCTGAAGGCCGTGGAATGACTTTGAAATGTTCATATGAAAGGATATCTCTCATATACTAATTCATTTACATTATAGTTGGATTCTAAACAGTTGTGTCGACATGAACACAAAAAACAGCACACAAAAACTACTGAACAGAATGACTGTTTTACAGAGGAAAGTTTAGCAACCAACCGTCTAAAAAGAGGTCCGAATTGAGAATAGTGAGATCTTAAAATTAGAAGTGTTATCTTCAAAAGTCACTTGACATTATAAAAATCACTGCAAAGATGCACACCTCCAAAGGAAGAAATAGAATCTGAAAGATATAGCAAACAAACGTCCACAATCGCACTTACTTTATATCAGCGCAACAGTTTTCGATTTTAAACTGGCATTTCTATAAATAGTAAGACTTTCTCATACTAGGTGTATCCTGGGAATGTCAAGGAAACACAGAAGCTGACATGTACCTTGTCAATATTTTTCCTCTTAGCATTTTGTTTTGGAAATTTTTGTTAGTATGTGATATTATTAAAGTCCATGACAGTCTGTTATTAGCTCCGCTGTCAGCAACACGGAGCTTATCAAATAGGCTGATTTTCCCTCGTCGTCCTTCGTCGCACGTCCATCAGCCATCCGTCA
The DNA here is from genome assembly GCA_001465055.1 of Ptychodera flava. Lineage (NCBI taxonomy): Eukaryota > Metazoa > Hemichordata > Enteropneusta > Ptychoderidae > Ptychodera > Ptychodera flava. Next base: position 57,776 of record LD345270.1, on the reverse strand, counting down.
TCAGTCAACAATTGCCGTCTTCTCTGAAGCCGCAAGGCCGATTGCTTTGAAATGTGATACGCAGTTCACTTGGGGTGACCTCACTGAAGTTTGTTCAAATCGTGGTGAAATTGCATACTTGTATTTTTGGGCATTTTTTTGCTGTTTTTTTGGCAAAAAATTCTTCTCTGAAACCGCACGTCCGATTTCTTTGAAATTTGATATGCAGTTTACTTAGGGTGACTATTCAGATTTGTTCAAATCGGTGTGAAATTTTCATATTTGTATTTTAAGGCAATTTTGTCATTTTTGGTCAAACATCCTTAAAAATCGTCTTCTTCTTTATTATTACGTGCCCTTCTTATAAGGAACAAAGGATCCATTTAATCGCAGCAGCGGAAAAGCTCTGTGCTAATTTCAAGTCTTTGACAAATAAGTTTAAATTTATTGTGGAAAAGGAGACCTTGAGAAACAATTTGGCAAAATATATATTATCATGTATGGAGTTACGGCAAAAATATCATAACAATAATCACTTACTGTGTTCTGTATCTTTGTTATTTTTCTTTTTGCGATATGTATGTAGTGTTTTCGTTAAGACTTTTTCTTTGTATTTGCAGTGAGATTTCTAAGACACTGTATTTTTTTTCTCTTCTTAGTTCATGTAACCCTTTTCATCCCTACCATGGAATGATGTGTGTTAATAAAGTATATAAATATCTTCAAAACTACAGGTCAGGTAGCTTTGATATTTGGTACATAGGTCCCTAGGGATGATCTATTTCAGTTTTATTCGAATTGTGCAAAAATATGCAAATTTGTATTTTTAAAGCGATTTTTGTCACTTTTGGTCAAAAAATTTGTTTCAGCAAAACCGCTTGTCTGAAAGTTTTGATATTTGGTATATAGATTTATATGTATATAAGCAAAATGTGATATATTCAAATTTCGATGAAATCTACAATTTTGTAATTTTTGGGCAATGTTTGCCAGTTTAGTCAAAAATCTGCTTTGAAATTTGGTATACAGGTTGCTCGAGATGAAATAAATATGATATATTGAAATTATGATGAAATCTGCAATTTTGTATTTTGGGGGCAATTTTGGCAATTTTTTGGTTCTCTACATCATACAGCGGAGCTATATCAGCCGCTAGGTCGCTTGTTCTGTGTACAAGCACATCCATACATATTAACATGCTATGAATTAGTGAGGATAGCTACTGCGTTGACAGTTATGGGTTAGATAGCATCAAAGACCCACACAACCAATTTTGAAAGCCATAAAAACACAAAGATCAAAACATCAACTACCTCTTCTTTTCCCTCGCCATCTGATTTTGTTTCCACTGCGCTCTTTTCTGAGAGACTCTCAACTTTGCTCTTCTTGGAGGATTTCGACTTCTTATCATTGTCTCCTTTGGCTTCCGCCTCTTCAACATTATGTGCAGAGAGTGGGGCTGGCTCTGTTTGTGCCTTATCTGCTGAAGACGAGGAGTCCTCAGAATCTTCGGGTGTTTTTTCCTTTTCGCCCGGCTGAGAACAATTTGGAAAGGTTTGGTTAGAGTTTGGCTAGCATAGGGTGGAGAGTGGTAGGACGTTTTTACATTACAGCAATTATCTGTTTTACCCTTTTCAACGGTAGACTGTGGTGCATGGCCATTCTTTTCAATCGGATGGACGAACCCAAAATGGGGTGAATGGGTTAAAGTGAACATCGCTGCAACAATCATTCTGAGAAATGATATGTCCGAAACACAAAGGCGGGGGGGGGGGAAGGGGTGGGCTATTTCATCAACTATCGTAGGCTTCTAAAGAGAATCGATATTGTCAGGCTTTACTGTATATTACAGAATGCACATGACGTGTGTTAACATGCAGGTGTGTTCATTCCACAATAAACTGTGTTTTGCGATCTGCTTGCTATGTGTCTTGATGATATCATTTCACTCATTACATGACCCAATTTTGTGGGAGTACATGGAAAAGAACATCTTGGTTCTTGGTTAAGTTAAAAAAAGTATAAATCACATTGCAATCAGTCAAAGCTGCAGTTGCTATAGTGAAATGTAAATCTTCTACATATTTTTCACGGTATATGACGAAATACGTCCTTTTGAAAAACTGAAACTGAAAAATTTAGGAAGCCCTTGGTTTAAAATATTTATTTTATATCTTTTTGTCAATTAAATTTTTGCACAAAGAAATTGATAAACACACATGTCTTTAAGTTTTTCATATTTAGGCATGTTTCTTCACAACACAGAAAGATAAACATTAATGTTACACTGTTACGTTTAACATAGTTTGGACAAGCTGTTGGTAAAATCCATAGACATCGCATTTTGCGGGATCTCTCTTTGCCCCTCGACTGTCTGTGGTTCTACCCAGTTGACTGTACAGGATTGACTGGCCGGAGGATCACGTCATTTGATTGACGGGAAAATGGTCACTTCCCCGAAATACCGAACTGGAAGGGCCAGACTTCGCAAGAAAGTCTTTATAAATGATACGGTATCTCAAGTTTTTAAGACCAGGTATAGCTGAAAATTATCAAAACTTAGACCTTGATGTTAATTGTTCTGGCTGAAACAAGACGGATAAAATTAAATTAAACATGAGATGTTTTGACCAGACACGAGTGTCATTTTCATGCAATTGATCATAAACATCTCACTTGCGCTTGCACTGCCTGTGATTGGATGACATTTTGTTAACTGTTGAAGTTGTACGTGTTCACCCTTTGAAAGTATATACAGTATTACACACGCATACAGCAAAAAACACTTTTTTCGATTGAGATGGTCTCATTCTAACTTATGCTGAAGGTAAGATGATCTTATCACTAAAGATCTAAAACATTCAATCTGTCATTGAAATTTATGTTCATGCATCCACTGGTGGTTGATATGTAGTACGTACTTCATACAAATGTTAATCACTACTTGATAAAAACATACCAATACCATTATTTTACATTTTCCTGCAAATATACTTCTTCAATGTTGTCTGGAGACTAAAAGTATTGAGCAATGCTGAACTTTCAAGGAAATAAAACGTTAAAAGTGAATTGTATCACTAAGGCTTTTAGCATATTAGGAATACATTGAAAAAATTAGTATAAATTGGGTTAGTAAAAATCACATGAAAAGTTTAAACCTCTAGAGTACAAGACAAACAAGGCAGAGCGGCATGCATTGTACCTCTCTCCCAAGGGATTCATCTAATTAAGCTTTAGTCCACTCATGTTTCAGTCTTAACTCCTCTGGAAGTTGTTTTATCTTTCATGGAAGCGGCGTCGTTATCAAGAAATTGAAAGTATGACATGACACCTCCGAAAATTAATGTTTCAAGCTACTGTTACAAACTATGATAACATGGTGCAACAAGGCTTTTTTATAGATTCTTTCATTTTATCAGAGTTAGCTTAAAACATTGCAAAAAATAATACTGCGTTCATTACATCACTGTGTCCGATGAAACTTTAAATCTTCTCTTAGCAAATCATTGATGAAAACATCATGTATCAAAATTAATTATAAACATACATTTTTATTTAATAATTAGCAGAGTTTAATATGATGTTCAGTGATAAGACTGAAGTTCTAAATTTTATCAAAGCAATAATACATATATCTAATTTGTCCAGATATTTATTAATTTCTGCCTAAAAGTTTGATATATGAAGTATAAGCATGACAGGAGTAGTACAATTTGATGGGCTTGTCGATTTGCTGTTGATACCGTTGATGGTTACCAGCTAGACTTGTTGTCACAGTTCATACTGATAGAAAGGTTACTCTTGATGAAAACAGCCAGGGGCAATTATAAGCAGGCATGGGAGCAATTAGAAAAGTCAAGTAGCTCTACAAGGTACGTTTATCAAGAAATTACACTTGCGACACACCAAGGAAATGAAATAAGCCACAAAGACAAGTTTGAAAAAGTCGCATAACGAAGCTGCCCCTGCATATTATTTTTACATCAGTATTTCAAACACTGAACCGTAAGTATCCTAGGTAAACAATTGCAAAACCAACTGATGGTGTTGGAGATCAAAGCCAAATATCTTGTTCTCTTGTCTGGTCATAGATATACTTGTTGAGTGTGAGCGAATAAGTAAAAAATATGTATAAGCAAATTCTTTTCCATTATGTTGCCAGGTCTAATGGAAAATCATACTTTCCATAAAAGAAGAAAGAGACACATGACGTGGTAAATGTTGGATGTAATGTCGTATGGTATCATTGTCTTCAGGAGTATTGGACAATCTCAACACAACACTTAATTGGACTTACAGAACCTATCACTTGACGGCTAGGCTGTGATTTGGTTTGTAATGTTTTAAAATGCTGTTATCACATTTGTTAACATAGCGTTGACTTTAGTTCTAATTTGATCCAAACATTACGGCAGCAGTTACAACAGATTAACAGAATGATATAATGTGTGGGTGTGCAACTAACATGGTCTCAGTTTTCAGACACTGGAAAAAATAAACAGATTTCTTTCCTTTTCATGCATTCAGTGAGCTGAAAGAAGAGAGCATTGAATATGCAAATGGCAAGACCGCTTCATGACCACTCATGTATTTGCATACAATAGTAACTCCTCTTCATATAATGTCCTTAAATACAGTAGTCACAAAACAAAGGCATGTGCAAAAAGATATATTCATGATTGGCCTTTGTATTTCTGTGTGCCGGTGATTCTATTTGCTTTACAAGTGTTTACCTTTTGAGTTGATATCTTCTGTGCTTTGATTTCTTCTTCTTTCTGAAACAAGAAGCGATACAAGAGAATCTGTTACGTATTTTATCTTCCTGTCTGGTAAATATGATGCTGCAGAGGAATTAGGGTTAAAAACAGTCGATCAGCAGCAACTCACGGATATATTTTTTGGGTTGCTAGAGGGATTAGTATGGCTGGAAAAGCAGGGGAAAATCTTCAAATAAATTGTAAATATTGTTTGCAAGTACTGTGTAGGTTGTGGGATAATTTACAATATAGAATGTGCATCGGGGACAGACATTCGGACTTTAGAAAATTTGAATATATTATCTATTATACAACTAATGTGGGGGCTCTTTTTTAAAGCTAAATGTCGCACATAAAGTTTTCACTGTGTTATATTAATGTGAATCAAAATTTTGTCTCATCTTAAGTAGAGTTAACACAGGGATGGTGGCCTTTTGAACATCAACATCGGTATCAGTAAAAGTTCAGGAAAAGTTTTTCAATGCTACCAAAATTTGCATTGTGATCCCCAGTTTTTCTTCTCGATTTGGGGAGAAAATGGTTTGAGTGGAATGTCGATTTTGAGGCGCATAACTATCTTAAACATGATATTAATCAGCTATTCCAAAGACAAGCCAATCAACTAATATGGGCCCACCAAGAGATGCAACAAAAAATTGTGTTCTTTTAGTAACCAAAATGCTGAAATATGAAGCAAAGGTAGCCAAAAATGTATTAGAAGATGACAGCAGATGTTTTGTTTTTTCTTTGACAAACATTTGCCCACAACTGAAACAACATCAAAGGCAATACAGTGATATTGTGCCCCTTTCATTTTCAAGACAATATGGCCTACACATCATTGAAAGAAAGAAAACAATACAGAGACAGATAAAAGTGCTATAGGATGGACCCTTGATAATTCAGAACAAGTCATTGTCAATGACATGGTCCAATTGATGAATTTGGAAACCATTGACGGAAATGATGGTCGTATTGGATTTCATCACAAAACTAATACACTTCCATATGTATGACATAGAAAGTAATCATTGTACTACGTTTGAAAAATTCGCTGGAGGTATCACTAAGCAATTTGCATGAATGGACGCACAGACGGGCGCTGACAGACACATAAACTTAGTCTATGAGGACCGAGATATGACTATGCCAACATCAAGCAATACAAGACACAGAATATTGTTCTTACCTTCTCTTCTTTGTCTCTGACGTTTTGTTTCCGGTTTTCTATTCCAGCATTTATCTTCTTGATAATGGCAGCCGTTTCTTCTGCCAGGCTGATATGATAGAATAAAGTCAGCGTCAGTCAAAATACAGGGCAATTCATAATACTATGACATGAAAATGATAGATAACATCAGCACCAGTCAATATACGGGGTAATACGCAATAGTATGACATGACAAAATAACATCACGGGTTATTGTGAACAATAATTTGACATGATGATGAAATATTGATATCAGCACCAATCATTATAGATGGTTATACACAATAAAATCAGAAAGTGTGTTTTCGTCAAAAGAGATGACACAGTGACGGTAGTGATTTTGGACTTTATGTATCGGTAAATATCTTATAATCTGTTTCTGTCGTACCAAAATTTGCATGGTGACCCTTAATTTGTAATTGTGATTTTTAAAGAAATTGTTTGAACGTTTGCTTTTGGAAATTTTAGCAAAAGTTGGTCTTCCATTTTCGTTGCGTGTCACTATCTTAATTAAGAACATAAAATATGCCTTATCTTATTGATCTGTACTCACTCCAACATGAAAAACTATACGGGACTTTTCTAACCTTTGTTATCATAAGGCTTGTCTTTAGACAGGCTTGTCATGATTCAAAACCAGAAGATTAGACATTCTAAGAAATAGGGACCTTACTTTTGCATCTCTTGTTCATGGTCTATAGTTTGTTTTTCTGCATTTCTTTCCCACTTTGCAACCTCGTTGTTAGCTGCCTTCAATTTCGATGTCATTGCTGAGAGGGCGTTTTCCTGCCCTGCAACCATGTCTTTGAGTTCATTCAACATAGCAAATTGCTTGGTGCTGATCAAGCTGGTTGACGGCTTATTCACAAGTTCCTGTGCAAGAAAATAACTCCCTGTCCTAATCTTGTAATTTATGATGCAGTCCTGTTTACCATGCTTCACTGGGTGACACCGACACATGCAATTGTTTACTGTTGAACTGTTGGCAATATGGGAACTAGAAAATCTGTTTAAATTGAGGAGTTGCAAACACTGTCAGGCGTAATTATTATCTAGTGGCAATATCAGTCAAAAACAAAGAAATCAACTCTGTGAAAGTTTAAACATTGTCTGTGGAGAGGCCACACATTGGAAAAACCACAAATCAACACACATCGCATTCAGAACGCATCACTTGCAAACGATTGCTTTTACAGAACAATTACTACTGCTTGACCATATTTATACATGACAGTGTAGGTAATTCCTAAATTGAGACAAAATGCCTGTAGTTTCCGTATTGCCAATGGTTCTTCGGGAACCACTGAAAATTTGTGAAACGGTTCACATAGATGCCAGACACTGATTTTTGACCAGATATCTTCCAAACTGCAAACACAAATTTCGACGTTTTCCAATCAAACAGTATCTCGTTCATAAAAGGAACTAAACACTCTGAGGGTCCGTCAATCTTTTATGAAAACTCATCATTTTCCCTATTATTTTCTGGGGTGAGCAAATCCACTAGCCCGAGCTCATGGGCTAGTGATTTTGACCACCGGACAAGTGGTTTTTCGTGTCTACTAGCCCATCGCTAGTACCTTAACCTTGTGATAAAATCAATCGCCGCTGGATGAAATTCCAATGATTATGACCATTTGAAACAAGATTGACCTTTAATGAGGTGACTGACACAATGTGACTTCCTGTGACATTATTGTTTCCTAGAGGGGCCTTAGCATTGCCAAGATAATTGAAAAGCACATGGCTACCTATGGCGACACACTACGTTGGTCTTTGTTTAGTATTGTAGTAACGTCACCAGCGTGGTGTCATTGAAATGAACAGCGGCTTGTTGAAGTATGGTATTACGAAGAATAGTGTCCCAGGACACTGATAAGGCTGATCATTTTAGTGACGACCAAGTCTTTGCGATGTGATCCGCCCGACATCTATGCAAAGGCATATTGTCCTAGTTTTGAACCCAGTGGTACTAGCGACGGGTCCATAGTGGAAGCAAATTTGCCAACAAAATGGATGAAATAAAGTGAGTTAATTTCAGAAAACAGTAAAGAAAAGAAAAACAGAAAAGATTGAGACAGTTTCAAGTACACTGGAAAACAGTGTGGCCTTGGCTTGAATACGATGGTTATACGGTATGTCAAGTTTGTCGTAGTAATCCTGATAAAACAGCATCATTTTACAAAGCATCAGCTAATAATTAGCGACTCGAGGCAATGAAAGTGCACGAAAGAACAAAACCACACAAAATAAAAATGCTGCTGAATCGCAGCTCGAGGACATCGTTGTAGAAAGTGTTAAGAAATAAAAATGTAGTTGGAACAGTGCATGTATATTGCACACCATTTTTATGTTTACCCATCATTAAAGCAGCAATTTTCAGTGAAGTTCTCCTCCTAGTCAAACACTCGGCCAGTACGATGTTTGATTTCTATAACATTAATTACACAAACTGATCTCAACCCTTTGTTATCTTTTGCTAATCTTGCAAACAGAGTTTATACAAGCGTTTGATTGACGGTCGGTTCAAATCGCCAACGGTCATTGATTCCCCACCAAATGGGTAATTAATTGGTACAATACTGCCATAAGTCTTTGTGCTCTATAAAACGTCTTTGTGATCAACATTTGTACAAAGTTTCATACAAGTTTCTAGAGTCTATCTATAAACGAACTTTTTTTCAAAAATGATTAAATATGCATATTAGCACTATTTATGCATGCTGCACCAACAACAGTAGATGTGCATATGAAAGCTTTAGCGTGTTATCCTTGTACCAATTTCAAAAAATAATCACTGAGAAATTTGCATGAATGGACGCTCAGACGGGCACTGACAGACACACTGACTTACTGAAGGGGACTATGATAACAGTATGCCAACATCAAACAATACAAGACAAAACAATGAATATTGTCCTTACCTCCTCTTCTTTGTCTCTGACAGTTTGTTTCTTGTTTTCTTTATCAGCTTGCATCTTCTTGAGAATGGCGGTCATTTCTTCTGCCAGACTGATATGATAAAATAAAATCAGCACCGGTCAATATAGAAGGCATTTCATAACAATATGACATTTTAATGATAGATTGATATCAGCATCAGTCAATATACAAGGTGCTCTACAATAATATGACATGATGATGGAAGAATTACATCATCATCAACCAACATACAGGGTAAAACATGCAGACAAATTTGTTTCTTCCTTGGAATAACACAGTAATTCTGGCGATTTTGGATTTCAAATATCAGTAAATATCTAATAATCTTTTTCTCTAGAACTAAAAAAATGATGACAATGCCTAATTTTAATGGCGATTTTGAAAGAGAATGGTTGAAAGTTTGTTTAGAGCAAAAAATGGTCTTTTATCTTCAAGGCGCGGCTATCTTAATTTATTACATACAATATGTCTTGATCTTATTCATCTGACCTCACTCAAACATGAAAAACTACAAGAGCCTTTCCTAACCTTTGTGATCACACAACCAAACTTAGGGTTATAATATAACGTTTTCATGTGCAAAACCAGAACAATAAACATTATTAGACATAGGGACCTTACTTTTTAATCTTTTGATCATGGACTCTGATTTGCTTGTCTGCAATTTTTTTCCACTTTGCAATCTGCTTGTTAGCTTCCTTTAATTTCAATGTCGTGGTTGAGAAAGTGTTGTCCTGCTCCACTATCATGTCTTTGAGTTCATTCAATACAGCAAGTTGCTTGTGGCTGATCACATTGGTTGACGGTTTACTCACAAGTTCCTGTGAGAGGAAATGAATCAAAGTCCAAATCTTTTAATATATGATGCGGTCCTGTTTATCATGCTTCACTTGGTGACAATGACACGTAAATTGGTTTGCTGTTGAACTGTTGGCAAACTTTGACAGTTTACTATCAAACGGTGTCCTATTCATGAAAGGAACTAAAACTCTGGGGGCTTCGTCCATCTTTGATAGAAACTCATTATTTTCGCTGTCATTTTTGTTGTAAATCATATTCATAGCCTCTTTTAATTGCTTATAAAAAGGGTCGTGTTGAAGTTACCGTTAATTACAATTTTCTGTGCAAAATTCATTTTATGCCACCTGTATAAAGTACAAGTCGGTGCCTGATGCTCTGAGGACATACCCATGAATGTGTGTAGATGGAAAGATGTAAAACCAAAGTTTCTGTTCTGATACGTGAACTGTGGTCCAGTATAAGGATAAGCATTTGAGGTGGTTAGCATTAGACATGTTCAATAATATAGCATGTGATAATATCTTCGTAAACTGTTAAGGCAATGTGAACTCAACATCTCTATCACATTTCATGAAATGTGATGCAGTATTTCTGAACATATCACCGTAATTATGAACATTCATTAAGCATGTAAATCAGCAGTTGATTGAAGCATACTGCTATGTATCTTCGCATAGATACTAATATAAAAACTGTTAGATTAACATCTGTACCAAAGTCCGTCAATTTTGCTTTAGTGTATCTATTACCTTAAATATGTGAATTAGCCATTAAAAGACATAATACTTTTACCTGTCTTTGCACATTATTACGGTACTGCGAAATTGACATCTGTACCAAGGTTCATCAAAATTGATGATGTATTTCTGGACACAGCATACGAATCAGGAATGTTCATTACATATGCAATTTAGCAATCAATTAACATGATACTGCGTTACGTATTTTTAAAACATTTCATGACTGTGAGCTAAACCGCTTTACTAAGTTTAATACACGTTGATGCAGTATTTTTGCTCATTTTACCCCTAAATACGAAAACTCTTTACACATGAAAATTAGCAATTAATTGACATGATACTGCTGCTAGCATTCTATTACAACACTATGAGATCAACACCTACACCAAGTTTTATCAAATTTGCTTTGTTTCATCAAATATACTAATATAAAACTGTAAGATCAACATCTGAACCAAAGTCCATCAATTTTGCTTTGGTTTCATCTATTACCTTAATTATGCAAATTAGCCATTAAAAGACATAATACTTTTAACTGTCTTTGCACATTATTACGGTACTGAGAAATTGACATCTGTACCACGGTTCATCAAAATTGATGTTGTATTTCTGGACACAGCATACTAATCAGGAATGTTCATTACATATGCAATTTAGCAATCAATTAACATGATACTGCGTTACGTATTTTTACGTTAAATATGCAAATTAGCTATTAAAAGACAAAATACTTGTAACTGTCTTTGCACATTATTATTGTACTGAGAAATTGGTATCTGTACCAAGGTCCATCAAAATTGATACTGTATTTCTGGACACAGCACACTAATCAGGAATGTTCATTACAGATGCAATTCAGCAATCAATTAACATGATACTGCGTTACGTATTTTAAAAACATCCCTAATTAGGAAAGTTCATTAAATATGCATGTTAGGAATTGGCTGAAGTAAAAATGCTTAATGACTTTCAGTAATGTTAATATCATAGTATCTTCAATATACATACCAAGTTTCGACAATTTTAATCTAGCCAATTCAGATATATATCCCAAATTAGGAAAGTTCATCAAATATGCAAATTAGCAATTATCATTCATGTCAACCCTGAATGTTTTTCACGGCTGATACATCATGGTGTGATCAACATTTGTAGCAAATCTCATCAGATTGTGTTCAGTCATTCTCAATGTATATCCGTTTTTTTCTAAAATCATTCATTATGCAAACGAGCAAAAATTAAGCAAGCCACACCTACCAAAAACTAATCAGTTCTTGCCATTTGCAAACTGAATCTATGTACCAGATTTAATTCTGATCTGATGAGCCGTTTTTCAGATACCGAGCACACAGACAGACAGACAGGCAGACATCGCTGCAACATATGCTCACGTGTGTGAACACGTGAGCAAAACACGAACACACCTCACGGAATGGAACTTCTGCAGCAGATCGATTGGTAGAGCTCAGAGAGACGTTGATGCAGTGACCCCCAGCTTATTATTTTTATGTAACAGCTAGAGCATGCGCATGAAAGGAAAATTCAACACCCAAGTTGTAAAGAGAAGACTGTCCAAGTCACTTCAGATCTACAGACTCCACGGTACTTAAAGGTATACAGTCACCTGTAATCTAAATATGTCCATGTATGGTCAAAGGGGCGTTCCTTGGTATTCAAAATCCCATGTGAGGGCGCTGTTTTTAAAAAGTGGCCACCCGCTTAAAATCTGTGATTGGTTAGATTTTCTCTTTCCATGGTAACTGTGAAAACATTGGAACAGGTGACAGTATACCTTTAAGCAAGCCTTGGGGTCGGAGGAATGTTAATGGATCACTCATAATTTGAAAACTTCAAGAGGGGTTGGTAAAAATGTGGAAAGAAAGAAGGGGTTACTCAATGTTTTGTGCAAAATAAATTGAAAAATATATTAGATTGCACCTTTGCACACATCAGTTTCTCAAACTTTTTGATGCGAGGGTGAACAAACCCCTTCTCGTGCTCTCCCCTTTGGGTGTTAAAACAGTTTCACTGGTGACAAATTGAAAATACCTCTCAGATTGCACTAGACAGCACAATTGCACTTATCAGTTTCTCAAACTTTTCACAGCCTCTAGGACAAAACTGAACTATTGTGAATACTTCCTATATTGTCACAGAAACATATATTTTAATTGACTTCAGTTCAATAACCATTTTCACATTTAACATACCATATTCAGGCATTTCATCAGAAACTGTCAGCGGGAGAAACGACACAAGAAAGTCACATATTTTCCATTCCTGCTTATTCATTTTGTCTTTAATTTCTGGCAAACTTAGTAGTTTTTTACAAAATATATTGTCATTTTTCAGTTGTTGAATATTATGACTCAAACACTGATCATGCAAAAAACGAAATAAAATATCACAGTCTTCAATGTAATTTTCAAAGAGTTTCACTGAGTGCAAAATAAACTGAAGCATCTGTCATATTGCACCATTGCACACATTAATTTCTCAAAAGTTTTATACAAGAGTGGTAAGCCCCCTCTCGTGCTCTTCCGCTTGTTAAATTTTACTTAGAAAAAAACAAAAACAAAACAAATTAAAAACACCTCTCAGATTGCACTGGTCTGCATCCTTGCATGCATTAGTATCTCAAAATTTTCCATGCAAGATGGGGGAAAGCGCCCTGACACTCCCCTTCAGCCTCTCACGCGTTCTTCCCCCGTGCTTTCAATTAATTCTGTCCAGTCAGAAATCCTGGTGAAAACCTTGTCATGATACCCATCCAAATTAGACAATACTATATGATGAGTACTGGTTATAGCGTGAGCTTTTATATCTGTATTTTGTTGTCACTTTGAATTTTATTTTGTTAGTTTTACCTTTTCCAACCCTCATGAGCAAGATAACCGATGATAATCTAGCAGGGTATATCAGGATTTTAAAGTCTTTTCTATTGCTGTATTTTTGTAGATTTTAAGATTGCATGTATTGATATCTAACTTTTCTAAGTTTTGGGTGATCAGTCAAAAAATATCTGAGTTAGAGAGGGGGTTACTAAAATTCATCATAGTTGGCAGGGATGTTACTCGAACTTTTGGAGTTTCCGATGAAAAACACTGCATTTCATCTAAATTATTAAAACTCATTGAATATGCAAAAGGCAATTAATTGTCACATTACTGCCATATGTCTTTATTCACTATAAGACGTGTTTGTGACCAGCATCTGTAAAAGGTTCATGAAATTTGCTGCAGTTTCTCTGTAAACAGAACTTTTTCCAAACATCATTAATTATGCAAATTAAAACTAATTATGCATGCTACAACAACAACAATGGACGCACTTACGAAGGCTATAGCTTGTTATCCTTGTACCGAGTTTGAAAAAATCGCTCCAGGTATCATTGAGAATTTTGCATGAATGGGCGCTCAGATGGGCGCTGACAAACACAATTACATAGTCTATGGGGACCTTAATATGTCTATGCCAACATCAAACAATACAAGACAAAACATAGAATATTGTTCTTACCTCCTGTTCTTTGTCGCTGACATTTTGTTTCTGGTTTTCATTTTCAGTATTCATCTTCTTGATAATGGCGGCCATTTCTTCTGCCAGCCTGTATGATAGAATAAAATCAGCACCAGTCAATATACGGGGTATTTCATAATAGTATGATATGATAATGGTAGAATGACATCAGTATCAGTCAATATATCGAGTAACACAAAATGATATGACACGGCAATAGAATAACATCAGGGGTAATATACAATAATATGACATGATGATGAAAGAATGACATCAGCACAAATAATTGAACACAGTAATACATAATAAAATCAGGAATTGTGTTATTCATCGGGACTCACTCAAACATGAAAAACTATAACGGCCTATCATAAGGTAGAAGACCATCAATTCACTTTTGGGTTCATTTCTCATGAAGACAGTTCGGGTGGAAAATAGTGCTGACCTTAAAGTTTTGACACATGCATGGATGCTTGTTTGGTTTGAACTTTAATTTGAAGTATTTTAATAGATATTTTTCTGCTGGATTCAAAATGCGGACTGTTGTGAATGATGACTGAAGCATTCTGTGGTAATATGATGAGTTATAAGGCCCATAGAAATGATAACAAAGGGCCTGAATTTTGCCCAAAATGCCACTGAGGGCGTCAGCATTTACTCAAAATTTCCGTGGATTTGTCCACATGAAAAATTCATTGGTAGTCAAGCTGACATTGACCTACCACTTATCAAGAGGATTTGTGCCGCTGATTGTTTTTAAAATAGGAAAATTGAGCTCAACGCTACTCTAGTGGCCTATCTGAAATTAATTAGTGGTCTTGTGCCAAACCTTTTTGATCACAAATCAGGTTTCGTTTTGGTCAGGATTATAAGATAACGTTTTCATGATCCAAAACCAGAACAGTAAACATTCTTAGACATATAGGACCTTACTTTTCTTTCTCTTGTTCATAGTCTCTGTTTCGTTTTCTTACAATTTTTTTCCACTTTGCAATCTGGTTGTTAGCTGCCTTTAACTTCAGTGTCATGGTTGAGAAGATGTTATCCTGCTCTGCTACCATGTCTTTGAGTTCATTTAACTTAGCTATTTGCTTGTTACTGATCACATTGGTTGACGGCTTATTCACACGTTCCTGTGAGAGGAAATGAATGCAAGTCCAAATTTTTATTTTATGATGCGGTCCTGTTTACCATGCTTCATTGGATACACTGACACCTACAGTGGTTTGCTGTTGAACTGTTGGCAATATAGGAAGTAGACAATCTGTGTACATTGAGGAGTTGCAAACACTGTCAGGCGTAATTATCCTCTAGAGGAAATATCACTCGTTAACAAAGAAATCAACTCTGCGAAAGTTTAATCATTGTGTGTATAGAGGCCACACATTGTATAAACCACAAAACCACACGCATCGCATTCAGAACACATCATTTGCAAACGATCGCTTTTTATAGAGTTTACCTTTTGTGATTGACTAATAACTACCGTTTGACTATATTTATGACTGACAGTATTGTCAATTCCCCTATGGAGACAGAGTGTTGAGTTTCCGTATTGCCAATGGTACTTCGCAAACTACTGTAAATTCGTGAATCGTGAACCATTTGCATAATTCCCTGACACTGATTTTTGACCAGATATCTGCCAAACTGCTAACAAACTTTTATGTTTACCTGTCATAGATAAAATGAATTTATCACTATGAGGGCTCAATCTTAGATGGAAACTCATGATTTCCCCCCCCCCCCAATTTTGTTGCAAATTATACCAGCCTCATTCAATTGTTTATAAAGTGGGTAGTTTAGAAGTTATAGGTATTTTAACAATTTAGGTTCAAAACTCATTTTTCACCAATTCGAAAAACAAGCAATCGTAGATGATACAGTCCCCACTTGTGCATTGGTACCTGATTAACTGAGAACATAATTATATATTAGTCCATGAGATGGAGGGGCCAACCTTGCACCCTAAACCTACTACATGGGTATTTTTTCTTTAGGATATGCTGAACTAGAAAAACGATGTTAACATTGAAAGAATGTCTGAGCTTTCCAAAAATGTAAGGTTTGTTATTTCATGCTAGTTTACTTAATGTAGGGTAGGATATAGTAGCCCACCCCTACCCATTTTTGACATTTTTTGCAGAGTATGCAAAACAAAACCATCCAAGAGAGGTAGTGCACCCAACAATATCCAATGTTAACATCTTTTTTCTAGTTCAGCAGATCCTAAAGAACAAAAAATACTCATGTAGCGGGTTTATCGGGAGGTGCACGGTGGGCCCCTCCAGCCCACAGACTATATATGGTGCATAGATGGAAGGGTGTCAAGTCAAAGTATATGTTCTGATAACTGAACTGTGGCACAGTATAAGGATAAGCATTTGAGGTGGTTGGCACTAGACGTGTTCATTGTAGCATGTGATAATAACGTCTTCGTAAACTGTTGATTTGAAAGCAATATGAAATCAACATCTGTACCACATTTCATGAAATTTGATGCAGTAGTCCTGGACATATTACTGTTGTTATGAACATTCATTTAATATGCAAAACAGCAGTTAATTGAAGCATACTGCTAAATATCTTTGCCCATACTGATACCAAACTCAAAGATTAACAGCCGTACCACTTTCCATCAATTTTGCTTTAGTATTTCTAGACATATCACACTAATTTTAAGAAGGTTCTTGAAAATACAAATAAACAATTAAAAGACATGACACATTTAAAAGTCTTTGCACACTATTACGGTACTGAGAAATTGACAGATGTACCAAGGTTTATCAATATTGGTGCTGTATTTCTGGACACAAAACACCAATAAGGAACATTCATTACATATGCAAATTGGCAATAAATTAACAGAATACTGCTAAACATCTTTGTAAAACATTTTAGGACTATCAGCTCAACAACTTTCTAAAGTTTTTTTTTAATTGATGCTGTATTTTGGCACATTTTACCCTAAATACGAAAACACTTTACATATACAAATTGCAATTAATTCACATGATACTGCTAAATGTCTCAGCGCATTCTTAGAACACAATTAGATCAACATTTATCCCAAGTTTATCAAATGTGCAGTGGTGTTTCTATTCATACCACCCTTATTACAAAAATTTACCAAATATGCAAATAAGAATTTATTCGGCATGATACTGCTAAATGTATCGCCAGGCCATTACAGCTCTAGTATATCAACATCTGTACGCAGTTGCATCAACTTTGCTTTAGTATTTCTTGATCACCTTAATTACGAAAAATTCATGAAATATACAGATAAGCAATTAATCGGCAAAATATTGCCATATGTCTTTGTACACTATTGTACTTCTGGCATATCAACATCATCACCTTTGCGACAGTATTTCTCGATATATCACTTTAATTACGAAAACTCATTTAATATGCAAAAGTTTAATTCATTGAAACCATACCACCATATGTCTTGGTGCACATTTAGACGTCTGCTATATCAATATCTGTACCAAATTCCATAAATTTTGTGTCTGTGTTTCTTTACATATCATCTTAATTACGAAAATCATTAAGTATGCAAATGGGCAATTAATTGGTACAATAGTGCAATATGTTTTTGTGCACTTTTAGACCTCTTTGTGACCAACATCTATACAAAGTTTCATAAAATTTGCTACAGTGTGTCTATAGACAACTTTTTCAAAAATCAGCAATTATGCAAATAAGCAATATTTATGCACGCTACACAAGCAACAATAGAGGTGCATATGAAGGCTATAGCGTATTATCCTCGTACAAAGTTTGAAAAAAATCGCTCCAGGTATGGCTGAAAAACATTGCATCAATAGACACACAGACGGGCACTGACAGACACACTGCCTTGTCTATGGGGACTATAATATATGCCAACATAGAACAATACCAGACAAAACAAAGAATATTGTTCTTACCTCCTCTTCATTGTCTCTGACATTTTGTTTCCTGTTTTCTATGCCAGAACTCATCTTCTTGATGATGGCGGTCATTTCTTTTGCCAACCTGATATGAAAGAATAAAATCGGCACCAGTCAGTATATGAGGCATTTCATAATAGTATGACATGATTATGAGAGAATGACATCAACTACATTCAATATACCGGGTAATACACAATAATATGCCATATGATGAAAGAATGACATCCGCGCCGTTCAATGTAATGGGTAACAGATGCAGGAATTGTGTTCTTCCATAGAGATAACACAGGCATGCTTGCGATTTTTGATTTCAAATATCTGATAATCTGTTTCTCCAGAATAAAAATTTTGCATGAAGACCCCTAATTCCTAATTGTGATTTTGAAAGAGAATGGCTGAAAATTTTCTCAGAAAAGTTTTAGCAAACGTTTTAGTCTTTCATTTTCGAGGCGTGGACTATCTTAATTTAGAACATAAAATATGTATAATCTTGTTCATCTGAACGCACTCAAACATGAAAAAATACAAGGGCCTTTCTTAACCTTTCTGATCACACAACTAAGGCTCGTCTTTGTTCAGGGTTAAAATATGACGTTTTCGTGATGCAAAACCAGAACAGTAAACATTCTTAGACATGGGACCTTACTTTTCTTTCTCTTGTTCATGGTCTCTGTTTCGTTTTCTTACGATTTCTTTCCACTTTGCAATGTGTTTGTTTGCTGCCTTCAATTCCAATGTCATGGCTGAGAAGGAGTCGTCCTGCTCTGCTACCAAGTCTTTGAGTTCATTTAACTTAGCTTTTTGCTTGTTGCTGATCACATTAGTTGACGGCTTATTCACACGTTCCTGTGAGAGGAAATGAATGCAAGTCCAAATCTTTTTATTTTATGATGCGGTCCTGTTTACCATGCTTTATTGGGTACACTGACACCTACAGTGGTTTGCTGTTGAACTGTTGGCAATATAAGAAGTAGGCAATCTGTTTAAATTGAGGAGTTGCAAACACTGTCAGGCGTAATTATCCTCTAGAGGTAATATCAGTCAATAACAATGAAATGAAAAATCCCTCCCGGATTTTTGTGTCGTTTCTGTAAATAACGCTTACCTCCTTTACAACAATAGCCTATTGATTCTTTACCATATGACGACACTACAGAAGAATCTTTCTCTCACACGGAGGGGTCCTTAATATGCATTACAAAAAAGGTGACCCCTCCTACGCCCTCAATTACTACCCTGTAGAATATAAGGTCATCCGCTTGCCCTCTAATGACTATCCAATTACAAAGTTGATACCCAAAATGAAATGAAATAAATGTCAAGCATGGGGAGAAATTTAAATCCGGGGGGGGTCTATATCTAATCAATTACCTTCATCGCAATCAGAGTTATACGGTCCAAAGGAGGTGGGAATTGATATAAACAACTAAGGAGAAAAAGAAATAACCATAATGACTCCAAAGCCTGAATGGGCAAGAGCCATTATTTGTGCTTCTATTTGGTTTATGCAAAACGAACAGGCCCCAAAGAAATTTAACCTTCCATCCTGAGAGAATCCTTTATCTCTGAGGTAAGGTAGAGGTAAAGAAGGGACCAAAATAACCACATGAGACCACCAGTGTACTGCTTGGAGGGCATCAGATGAAGAAATACTTAAATAAAACATTAAGCTCTTTAGGCTGAAACTGTTCGAATCTCATGTGTTGTTTCTCTGACTAAGTTTTGAGCCTCATCGATACAGATAAAGCATATAATTTTTTAATATCAACAGTCAACATCGAAAGAGTGCTGGGAAATACTGACACATCAGACTGAGATCGGAGCAAAATGAACAGGCAAATCTGCTCCACACATCAACACTGTAAGCAGTGAATGTGTCCCTTAAGTTCTCTGTCAGGACGAAGGAACGCTTCCTTTTCCTGGTTAACTGCCAAATTACTCAATCCCAAAATAACTAAAGGCTGAGGTGGCTGAAATATATCCCCGTTATTTGTCCACAAAACCAGGGTTAGTCAATAATGTAACTTTTTTAGCAGATAACCACAATGCCGAGGGAGAATTGACAATACTTGCAATACACTACGTCTACCTGCAGTAGCTAACACTAGCAGAAAGACTGTCTTATAACAAAGAAATTTAAAGTCAGCTGACCATAAATTTCAAACAAAGATTGCAAAACACGTGTTTAGTACCAACAATTATCTGCATCGTGGTGCTACAGAACATGAAAAAAGTCTCAATAAGGGTAGATGTGACAAACCTGAGAAAGACTGAAGCCTGTGACCATTTCCAGCTCTAACAGACAGGTAGTATACCAATAGTTGCTCTGAAGGCTAAGTGGACACTGCAGCCTTCTTCTGATTCAACAGAAACAGAAAGATGACTGCTGGGGTGTAGGCCTGCAAGGACATACGAAACACCAACACTGCAGGAAAACCACTTGCAATGTATGACTTAGGTGTGGAGGACCTACATGTACACTGTCTGGCGATACGCGAGGCTGCTTCTTCAGAAACCCTACAAGACACAAGGATTGTTCAATAGTCCCCATGTAATCAACACTGCCTCGTGATGCACCGCAGAGAACAACTCAAGTGCCCGAATTTGCAAGACCAGTAATCTTGTCAGTTTGAATAGCACCGAAACAAACTTCCTGCGGGTCAAAATGACTCAATAAAAATTGGCGTGCCTTGGTCTGCCTCTATCTTGACCAGCACTTTCCGAAGAAGTGATACTGAAGGGAAAATGTATGCAAAGATCCCCTCCTAGTTCACACTAAGCGCGTCTCAACATCCCACCAGAGGATCATGATGGAGAGAATACAAAGACCTGCATTTTGCAACTGTGACTTCTCCAATTCGCAAATGTACATGGACTGACACAACTCACACTCTGGCGGAAGACAATTCTCCCTGGAGAGAGAGTCCTCCAAACTGCTGCAAATACCCTGAATGTGAACAAACTCCACCATGCAAAAAAGGCAAGCCTCAGACCAAAGAACTGGGCAACTCTTGAACTCTTGAACCAACGTTTGATTTGTCCACAATGCGATGAAGCCTAAGTAAATAGCCATCACCAGGATAACCTGATCGAAGCATGGAGTCGAATGGAAGGACCATAAATGTACCAGCCAATCAACCAAAAGCAGAATTGATCATCAATATTGACAACCTGCATGAGTAGGCCTAACATGGAGCCTATCACTCATGTCAGGTTAATATCACTATCAGAAGCAATGCCCGAACATAAAAAAGATCGATTGGCAATGCAACCAGATATCTATCGTGGACGCTCCCTGCAAACGACAGTGATTGCCTGATAGAATCATACATTTCAAGGAAAGTACATACCCTTGTGTAACAATACCAATGGCTGAGATCTAAACATATCAATTACTTTAAAACCCATCATCGAATGAGAAGTTTAAAGAGCCTTAACAGGCCCTTAGAAAGGGAGGGTATACACCATCCAAAAACAATGAGGGGCTAGAATTGTGTTCTGGACAAAAATTATACGCCAAGCAGCGGCCTGTCATATTCCAAAGACAACTAAAATCCAGAACCACTGCATCATTGGTAATTATTCTAGTCTACAGACTGATAAAAATAATAGGACAGGACCCACTACTGGCATCTATGTGGTAGAACAATAGGTGACGTACCCATCATATGCCAAATGCAGCTTTTTTCTCTGGTTGTCCTTGGTCAAAAACCATAGGACTTTCTCTGAAAAGACTGTCTTACCTGCCTGGACTGACCAGTCTCCTTACCCGAGACAAGACAGAGTTGCCTACTGAAGACAGCATAGAAACTACGTGTCTGAGAAGCAGCCACTAAAGGATGCTAACTACCGAACTGCAAGTTTCCGTGTCAAAACTCCACATTCTTGGAAAGAAGGGTAGAACAAACCCTTAAACACAAGGAAAGTATGCCATAGGCAAAAGCGAGCAGACCAAGTTGCTTTCTTGGTAAGGGCAGAATCAAGAGCAGCTGAACCGCATCATGAATACCACACTAGGTCTACTCAATATGGAACTAAGATATATCACCTCATTAAAACTCATTAAATATGTAAAATGAGCAATAAATTACTACAAACGGCCATGTATTTCTGTTGTATTAGATCGTATTGTGACCAACATATGTATAAAATTTCATGAATTGTGCTGCAGTCTCTCTGTAATAGAACTCTTTTTTTCAAAAATCATTAATTACGCAAATCGAAACAATGGATACATCATATGAAAGCCATAGTGTATTTTACTTGTGGTAAGTTTTAAAAAGAAGCGTCAATGACATTGTGTTCTCAATTTACAGACCGTACTAGAACACAGATGACATTGCATTCCTTCAGACTGATTACTTCTGAAAATTCTACTCACAGTGAAAATCAATCTGTTATCCTTATATACGAAACGATCCACTTCAGGACCTTTGCATCTACTTGTAAAGTGATTGGATAGACAGTCTCAAAGAAGAGTGTTGACAAAAAATGGCTAAAATTGTCACAAAATACTAATTTCACCATGAATTCAGTGGATCCTTTTTGGTCATCCTTAGAAACCTATTATAATATTTTTTTAATTTTAAAGCAACAGGACCATTGGTTTTAGAGAATTGTTTGACAAAAGTGGCATCAAAGCAATGCAGCTTAACATGTGTGGCCTACGATACTTAAAAACCTAGTATGACAATGATCAGATGAGCAGCTCATGAGTTCTTTAATTTTGACCATTTTCAAATTGTTTGTACCTTATTCGAATGTTTACGATGCTGAAATGTTCATCTCAGAACGGTACATTTACATCATATATGGCACCACTATACTGAAAATCAGCAGCTGTTCTCAAGTTTTTGCTGTTGACGGACAAAAATAATTACATAATACATACGTACATACATACATACATACATACATACATACATACATACATACATACAGACAGACAGACAGACAGACAGACAGACAGACAGACAGACAGACAGACAGGCAGGCAGACAGACAGGCAGGCAGGCAGGCAGGCAGGCAGACAGACAGACAGACAGACAGACAGACAGACAGACAGACACACAGACACACAAATACAGACATGTTTACAACATATTAACTTCCACAGTAGACCAACCTATGAATATCAACTTGCTGAACTTGATACCACCGCTTATAATAAAATATACAAGAGTTCATTACATTTGAATTAAAGTAAACATGCCTGGCTTATCAAGATAGCATCATAAGTAAAACAGCATGTCTATCAATTTATAACGAATATTCAGCTGTCACTGTCTATTTCCTTTACCAGCATTTTCATTCTATTAACCAAGCATATTTTAACTATCAAATGGCCACTGCTATTTTCACAATCTAATTAATCTTCTTTCTACAAGGATCCTTAGACAAACCATAACAATAAATACCACTTGAGAAAAAGAGGATGTAATCCTGATGAATGGCTCGAGACTGTAGATATTCAGAGAAAACACACTGAAGAGACAAATGTTTGTAAATTAAGAAGTTCCTGGTTATCAAAATAATTATGAAGAAACATGTACCACTATCATTGTACAGTTTACACAGACTGCATAATTGCTATAAATAACACATAAGCTATATCCTATAGCCCAGATTTACCTAGAAACTCTATCAATTTGACCACCCTTTTAATTTGATCAGCCT
Source organism: Ptychodera flava (assembly GCA_001465055.1). Lineage (NCBI taxonomy): Eukaryota > Metazoa > Hemichordata > Enteropneusta > Ptychoderidae > Ptychodera > Ptychodera flava. The sequence continues at coordinate 34,210 of LD345270.1, read as the reverse complement.
ATTTTTTCCTCAAAACGTAATTTTATAGTGTGTGGAGGGGTCGCGGTCAGAGAAATTGTAACAACTTAGCTCGGTTATTGAACCAATCTTTTTGAGATTGGGGATTTGGCCGAGGGGTTGTGTTTGCTGCATGCAGATAGACAGATAGACAGACAAATAGACATACATATAGACAGAGATATTACATACAGACATTTTTCCGGCATATATCATCAAAGTTGCCATACAGGTATGGCAAATCGGTTTAGTCTATGGAGACTAATAAAACTTTGCCAAAATCACACAGTACAAATCAAAACAAAGAATATTGTTTTTACCTCCTCTTCTTTGTCTCTAGCATTTTGTTTCTGGTTTTCTATTTCAGCATTCATCTTCTTGATAATGGCGGCTCCATCTTCTGCCAGCCTGATATGACAGAATATAATCAGCACCGGTCAATATATGGAAATACAATAATATGACTTGATGATGATTACAAAATGATGGCACCAATCAAAATACAGGGTAGTAGGTGCAGGAATTGTGTTTTTCCCCTTACAGATAAGACAGCAATGCTGGCGGTTTTGGATTCCAAATGTCGGTTAATAATCAGATGTGTTTCTCTTATAGCAAAATTCACTTGCCCAAATTGGAGAGTCATTTGCCGAGTATTATTTACGTGGTTTGGGAAACCACTCGCCCAGATTAATGTTCCCTGTTTGAAAACAGCGAAAACATTGATTTTTCATTTCACACACTTCATTTTGAAAACTTTCATGTTGTTCATCAAACTTCACGATGTGGTGAAAAAAGGTCAGTCACTCTCTCAGGCATCTCCCTAGACTACCAAGAGTGCCAGACAGCTCATTAATATTCATGACCATAATATTCATGAAAAATTCTAGCATTTTATATGCTTGTATGTTAACGTTCTTAGGTATTAATGTACAAATGATAACGGCCATTGCCATTGTACCTTCAAGGTATTTTTCAGTTTTAACTGAACTAGACAGAAGGAAAAAGATCTTTAGCAATTATAAAGGAATGTTTAGAGGCTTCTGAAAAATAATGTACTTCTTTTTCATTTTTTACTGTGCCTATATCACCCCTCATCACTATGAAGTTTCGATTGACATTGCACCAACACCAGTATCATATGTTTTTTCTAATGACCTAGGTTGTCGTTTTAATGCTCATGAGCAGACTCAGTAGAGTTTAATCCGTCAACTTAAGGTTTCGGCTAATTTACTATGTGCTTTGAAAGCTGAATTTCTCGATGTAAACTGCTCCAATTAATTGCTTCTTGGCAGTCATTTAAGAATGGAAAAATTCACAAACAGGGAGGTATGTCTCCAAGGTCAAGTAACTTTTGACCTATTGACCTAAAACAAAGTCAGTGTCAATGAAAATACAAAGATTGGACCCGTTGACACCAAAGCTTGCTCGTAACTTTCATTGCATGCAGTCTTTCCACAACGCCACTCACTGAACTGAACATTGAAGAGTACGTTCTTGTAAAGTCCCATTTTGTGCTAAATTTTGCTACCGGACTTTATTTTTATAGTGTAATAAACATTCATACATAGCACTAAAACTTCAGTTTGTCATCTTTTTTTATCGTTCAGACATATTGTGTGACATAGTGAGCTTGTCCAGTTAGGGCAACGAACTTTCTGAACGTACTCTCAACCAGCTCAACAGCTTTCAGCCTACGGTAATTAACAGGTGGTATGTAATTAAGAGGTGGTATTGCTTATACAGCATTTAATTGAAAACGATTCTACTGTGCTATTGTTTTCATCAACATTTCATGCTTCTTTATGAAAACCTTACTCTAATACTCACAATATAATGACATAAAATGATTATTATTAGTTATTTAAGTCTGTGTTCCAACACCAGAAAATCTGTCTAGTGGGTTTGATTTCTAACAAATTAATTTTTCACTTATCCCGTCGTGCAAGTTGTATCAGCGATTCACTTACCTGAATGCGTCTTCCACTTGCCCAGAGCAAACGGGCAACTGTTAGTCTCTTAATTCGATGTGATTTTAATTGTGATTTTGAAAGAGAGTGGTTGAACGTTTGCTTCAGGGAAGTTTGTGCAAATGTAGAAGCTTTATATTTTAGAGGCATGAAATATCTTGATTTAGAACATAGAATATGGATAATCTTGTTCATCTGAACTTACTCAAACATGAAAAAATAAAAGGGCCTTGAATGCTCTTTTTGCCCACACAACCAAGGCTTGTCTACGGTCAGGAAGATGACATAAAGTTTAATGATGCAAAACCAGAACAGTCAATATTCTTAGAAATATGGACCTTACTTTTCTATCTCTTTTTCATGGTCTCTGGTTCGTTTTCCTACAATTTCTTTCCACTCTGCAATCTGCTTGTTAGCTGTCTTCAATTTCGATGTCATTGCTGAGAGGGTGTAGTCCTGCTCCGCTATCATGCCTTTGAGTTCATTCAACTCAGCTAGTTGCTTGTTGCTGATCACGTTGGTTGACGGCTTACTCAGAAATTCCTGTTGGGGAAAATGACGTCGACTCTAAGTCAAAATCCTTTACCTTTGATGCAGTCCTGATTATCATGCTTCACTCACAGGCGCCTTTGGGCAGGGTAGATCGATTTTTTCTCTATCAATCGATCCCATACTCGATCTGCCCGCTACTGCAACATAAATACCCCCAAGGCGTGAATCAGAATCACTAAATGTACACACGACCCAGGTTTTAACTGGCTGCGCACTCACAGAAAACGTTCAGAACTACACTCTCATATATTTTGTTGGATCATAAGTTTAACCATCTCCTCGCAAATCAAGCTGATGAACATGTAACTCCCATCGTCCTGAAGAAATTGACAGTGTTGTGAGGCCAACCCTACCATAGATAACGGTAATGTATTCATTTATTCGGTTACGTCTCGTATGATTGGATCGATTATACAGCATCAGTAACGTATTGCAATGACCATCCGTTTTGGACGACAGAGGTGATACCCATATTAGTTGTTTAACCAATCAACAGTAGAATAAATAACGTCGTTATTGCAGAATCGTTCTGCAGGCAGTGTTTCACTACGTTTGGCCTCAAAACAAGGCCGATGTCTTCAAGACAGTGCAAGTAACAAATGGTTCATCGGCATGATTTTCGACAAGATGGGTCAATTTGTGATCCTACAAGGTATATGACAGTGCAGTTCTGAATGTTTTGTGTGAGAGCACAGCCCGTTGAAACCCCCGTCGTGTTTAAATTAAGTGATCCTGTACCACACCTTGAGGTATTTAGGTTACAGTAGTGGGCAGATCGAGTACAGGATCGATCGATCGAGTAGAAAATCGGTCGATCTAGCAGACAACCTAGCCCACAGGCACCTGTGGCTTCACATGGTTCACTGACACCTACAGTGGTTTGCTGTTGAACAGTTGGCAATATGGAAACTAGAAAATCTTTTTAATTTGACGAGTTGCAAACACTATTAGGCGTAATTATCATCTAGTGGCAATATTAGTCAATAACAAAGAAATCAACTCTACAAAAGTTGAAACATTGTCTTTGGCAAAGCCACACATAATCAAAACCACAAATTCACATAAATCTCATTGAGGACGCATCATTTGCAAATTATTGTTTTTACAGAGTTTATCTCTGGTGATCAACTGATACAAAAGCGTGACCATAGTAACACCTGAGAGTGTTTGCAACTCCTGGATTGAGATAGAGTGTCTACTATCTGTACTGCCAATGGTTCAGCACAAACCTCTGTAAATGTGGGGATCTCTTCACATGGATGCCAAACAATGATCTTTGACGAGATAAATCCCAAACTGCAGACAAATTTGGATGTTTACCCATCAAACAGTGTCTCATTCATGAAAGGAACTAAACACTCTGAGGGCTCCATTAATCTTGGAAGGAAACTTGGATGGAAATGATAGGGAAAATCATTTTTGTTGTAAATTATACAAGCCTCTTTGAATTACTTATTAAACAGATATCGTCGAAGTTACATACGATCAAAAGTCATTTTTGTCATGTTTAAAAAATAAGAGTCATCATAGTGAGTCCCCACCTATGATTCGCCTGATGCAATGAGAACATAACTATGAATGGTGCGTAGTCAGAGGAAGTTTGTCAAGTCAAGGTGTTAATGTTATGATAACTGAACTGTTTCTCAGAGGAACGATAGGTATTTGAAGGTGGTTGGCATTTGACATGTTCAATAATATAACAGCGATAATAAAGTCTTCGTTAACAGTTAAAGCAATGTGAAGTCAACATCTGTACCACATTTCATGAAATTCGATGCAGTATTTCGGGACATTAGACCATAATTATGAACATTCTTTACATATGGAAAGCTGCAGGTAATTGAAGCATACTGCTAAAAGTCTTTGCATATACTAATACACAACTCTAAGATTAACATCTGTACCAAATTTCATCAATTTTGCTTAAGTATTTCTAGACATATCACACTATTTAAGAAAACTACTAAATTATGCAAATAAACAATTAAAAGACATGATACTTTTAAATGTCTTTGCACACTATTACAGTATTGAGAAATAGAGAACTGTACCAAGATTCACCAAAATCCATGCTGTATTTCTGGACACAGCATACTAATTAGTAACGTTCATTACATACGCATATAAGCAATCAGTAGACACGATACTGCTAAATGTCAGTCTTATAAAACCATTTCAGGACTGTGAGCTCAAGAACTCTACCCAGTTTAATCAACGTTGATACAGTATTTCTGGACATTTTACCCTTACAATAAAAACTGTTTACAAATGCAAGTTAGCATTTAATTGGCATCATACTGCTAAAGACATTGGCAGACTATTACAGCTCTTGTATTTCAACGTCTGTATAACGTTTCAACAACTTTGCTTTAGAATTTCTTGACATATCACCTTCACGAAAATTCATGAAATGTACAATTTAGTAATTAATAGGCACTATAAGACCTCTGGTACATCAACAACTGTACCAAGTTCCATATATCCTTGTGCGCTATTAGAGTACATAATGATCAACATCTATACAAAATCTATCAAATTTGCTGTAGTCTCTCTACAAACAGAACTCCTTTTTCAAAATCATTAATAAGGCAAATTGACATTAATTATGCAAGCTACACCTAAACAATTAACGTATATATCTAGACTATAGTATATTATCCTTGTACGAAGTGTTGAAGTTTAAAAAAATGCTCCAGGTATGGCTGAGAAATTTGCATGAATGGACGCACAGACGGGTGATGACACACACACTTACTAAGTCTAGGAGGACTTAGATAAGACTATGCCAACATCAAACAATACAGGACAAAACAAAGAATAATGTTCTAACCTCTTCTTCTTTGTCGTTGATATTTTCTTTCTGATTTTCTATTTCAGCATGCATCTTCTTGATAATGGCGGCCCAATTTTCTGCCAGTCTGATATAATAGAATAAAGTCAGCACCAGTCAATATACCGGGTAATTCGTAATAATATGACATGACATTAAAATAACATCAACAACAATTAATATATTGAGTAATATACAATAATATGACTTAATAATGAAAGAATGACAACAGCACCAATCAATATACAGGGTAATACACAATAAAATCACGAATTGCGTTTTCTCCCATACAGATAAATAACACAGGCATGCTTACGATTTTGGATTTCAAACATTTGATTATCTGTTTCTCTGGTGCCAAAGTTTGCATGGCGACCCCTGATATTTAATTGTGATTTTGAAAGAGAATAGTTGAAAGTCTTCTACAGCTAAGTTTTAGCAAAAGTTGAAGCCTTTCACTTTCGAGGTGTGAACTAGTTTAATTTAGAACCTATGTACAATATTGTTCATCGGAACTCACACAAACTTGAAAAACTATAAGATCATTGCATAACCTTTCTGATCACACAACCAAGGCTTGTCTTTCGTCAGGACTGTAATATAGCTTTTTCATGATGCAAAACAAGAACAGTAGGCATTCTTAGAAATTAAGGACCTTACTTTTCTTTTTCTTGTTCATGGTCTCTGGTTTGTTTTCTTACAATGTCTTTCCACTTTGCAATCTGCTTGTTTGCTGTTTTCAATTCCGATGTCACGGCTGAGAGAGCGTTGTCCTGCTCTGCTACCATGTCTTTGAAATCATTTAACTTAGCTATTTGCTTGCTGCTGATCACGTTGGTTGACGACTTATTCACAAGTTCCTGTGAGAGGAAATGAATGCAAGTCCGATTTTTTTTATTTTATGATGCGGTCCTGTTTTATCATGCTTCCCTGGGTAACTGGCACCTACAGTGGTTTGCTGTTGCACTGTTGGCAATATCGGAACTAGAAGATCTGTTTAAATTGAGGAGTTGCAAACTCTGTCAGGCGTAATTATCCTCTTTAGGAAATATATATCTTTATAGACTTCACTATTGCATCTACTCTATTTGCAGTCAATCCTTACCAAACTTTATGCACGGCCTTTGACAGTCTTCCAAAGCCATAATGAGTAATTTGCTTCCTTGCTCTCTTAGGATATCTACTAGGTTGATCTTTAAATTGATTTTTCTCGGTGAAACCTTCTACAGTCTTTTACCAGCACCATCACGTTGTTCTACTTTTAAAATGTAAGCATCTCCCTGATTTTCTTCCACAAAGACTGAACCATCACTTTCATTTAATTTAGCCTTTGCCTAAGTTATTGTCGACATCTGTCATTTATGGTTCTGAACTGATATCAAGGGAAGCATCCAGTTTCAGATTAGATTCAGTATATATATCGGACAGACCTTTCATCTCTAAAGCATCACTATTCTCATTAGCAGTGTTATCTATATCTTAGGATGAGGGGATATCACTTTTTGCTTGATCCAGGCCATGGTCTTGCACACGTTCTTCAATAGGTAGAATCTCAACCTTATCAAACCAAGCCCTCAGAGGCTGTCCCTTATAACACTTAATGTTCTCGTAGTTGACAATTTTCGGCGTATTTTAGGGCTGTAATGAATTCTCTACAGCAAGTGAGACAATTTGCAGATTAGCAAGAATGATCCTTCACAAGCCAATTGTAATTCATGTAAATACCCCTTTTCCTCCTTTCATCTTTAAGGCAAACAAAGTCCCCTACATTGTGGCAGCTTTTTGTCGCAAAATGGTCATACATAATTTTCTGTCTCCTTGCTGTACTGGTGAGCTGTGACTATGTGTGCTCATTGGCTATTTCTAATCTCTCTCTCAAGTCAGAAACATAATCAGTTCTTTGATAATCATCATCTAGTTTCAGAGGCATAATCGCCATATCTAATGGGTAGTACAATTCCCTGCGAAACGTTGGCATGTTAGGTGTTTCGCCAGTAGCAGGATGGAAACTGCTGCTATATAAAAATGTTGCTACACTTAGGTGTTCATCGTCGTTGGTTTGATGGTTTTTGTGGGTCCATATAGGATTTAATGTGTTGGGCCAAAGTACGATTGAATATTCCACTTGGAAATTCTTGCAATTCAAGCCTCAAGTTAGAAGAGTTTTGAAAGAAATGCAGCCAGAGTAGAAGGAACTGGAAGATATAGGGTAAGTTTGTGACCAATTACTGTTGGGATTGAATACCCTTTCCTTCACCTATAGAACAATCTGTATTAGAGGGTTTGGAGCAGCAAAATCTGACTATTATGTTACAAGTAATAAAGATTCGAGAAAGTGATCCTGACACATCCGGCATAACAATCTTATATCATGGTTGCCAATATCTTATCGATAGCTAGTGCAAATGATCCTGGAGGTGGCATAGGTGGCCACTTCTTACCAATTACTACATTAAATCGTCTTGTTAATTCTGGTGATCGTAAGAATAAGCACAGACGGAAATGCATTCGTATGGGTTGTGGGCAAGGTTTTACGATGACGGAAGAACCATTAAGCTAGTAGACGGACACTACAAAATGGGACTTCCATTCAAAACTGAAAAAGTTCGACTAACCGACAATCAGCTGTATGCCTTACAATGCTTTAAAGGCCTTGAAAGAAAGTTGAGAAACAATTTGAAAGTTCCATGCCGACTACCAGAAATTCATGGCAGATATAATTGAGAAGGGATATGCAATACAAGTCCCTAACGATGAGCTAGATCGAGACGATGGAAGGGTATGGTATACATCCCACCATAGAGTATACCATCCAAAGAAACCAGAGAAGATCCGTGTTTACTTTGACTGTTCAGCAAAGTTCCAAGGGGTGTCATTGAACAACCTATTACTAAAAAACCGGATCTGATGAATAACCTACTAGGAGTGCTATTACGATTTCGACAGGAACCAATCGCTTTAATGGCAGACATAGAGGCTATGTTCCACCAAGTAGAGGTTAAAGAAGAGGACAGTGACTGTCTACGCTTCTATTAGTGGCCAGATGGAAACATAGAAAGCCCTCCAAGAGTCTATAAAGTGATGGGTCACCTGTTCGGTGCAGTAACATCCCCAAACTACGCGAACACAGCACAACAAAGATGGCTGATGACAACAGTTGTCAACACAATAAAGAGAGACTTCTACGTAGATGACTGCCTCAAGTCGGTGGAAAATGTGAAGAAGGCAATCAAGTTGATACAACATTTGACTGCTGCTTGCAAGAAGGGCGGTTTCCGTCTAACGAAGTGGGTGAGTAATAGCCATGAAGTATTGGAGACTATACCTTCAAGATAAGTGCCGCAAAAGAAAACAAAGCTATGAAGACTCCAACGCAGATACTATGGAGAAGAGCTGTGAAACAACAATCCCTAGAGAATCTGCAAAGGGGCAGAACATGCCATCATGAAGTAAGGGCAACAAAAGCATGTTCCAGACGAAATGGCACTCCTACAGCAAAATAAGCAAGTCAGGAGATACAGCCCATTGTATAAGCTGGACCCAATTTTTGAATAAAGGAATAATACGAGTTGGCGGACGCCTGGAACATGCCTCAGTGTCACCAGAAAGCAAGCACTCGATAGTGCTGCCTGAAGGCTCACCAGTGTCAACAATCATACTCCAAGAAACCCACAAAGAAGTCGGACATATTGGAAGGAACTCCATGCTGGTGAAGCTAAGAGACAAATATTGGATTCTGCGGGCGCCTACAGCAATCAGCAACCTCATAGCCAAATGTGTCATCTATAGAAAATATAGAGCAAAAGTTTGTGAGCAGAAGATGTCAGACATACCTAAGGATCGCATCACCCCCAAAGAGCCGCCATTTACTCGCACAGGTGTAGACTACTTCGGACCAATGGAGGTCAAACGTAGTCGTGTTATTGAGAAGAGGTATGGAGCGATCTTCACATGTATGGCAACTCGTGCGGTACACTTAGAAGTAGTCTACTCATTAGACACATATTCGTGCATCAATGCCATCAGAAGATTCATAGCACAAAGAGGACAAGTTAGGTCCATCAGATCAGACAACGGGACTAACTTCGTCGCAGCCAAGAAAGAGCTGAAAGAGAGTATTGGGAAATGGAACCAAGAGAAGATAGCTGAGGCGCTCCAGCAACAAAACATCAAATGGGAATTCAACCCCCAGCAGGTACCCACTTTTGAGGAGTAAGAGAGCGTCACATCAGAACCACAAGGAAAATTATCTTTTCCTTGCTCAAAGAACAACCACTTCGCATGTCAGATGAAGCACTCCAAACACTGTTCTTTGAAGTGGAAGCCATAATTAACAGCCGACCAATCACCAGGCTGTCAGAAGATCCAAACGATCTAGAGGCATTAACACCCAACCACCTGTTGATGCTGAAACCAAAACAGGCCCTGCCACCCAGCTTGTTTCAGAAGAATGACAACTACGTCTACCGCCGATGGAGACACGTGCAGTATCTGGCAGATATATTCTGGAAGAGATGGATGAAAGAATATCTCCCATTTCTACAAGAGAGACAGAAGTGGCTTGAGATCAGAAGAAACTTCAATGTTGGAGACGTGTTGTTGATCGTCGACAACTCAGCGCCGAGGAACTTCTGGTCCATGGGCAGAATCACCGAAGTGATGAAAGAAAGAAGAGACTCATCAGGTTTGCAGAAGTCAAGACCAAAATGACTTCTCTACGACGCAAGGTGGATAAGTTGTTTGTGCTCCTGGAGGCCGACGCCATCAAAGATTCGTCTGAAGGACACAAGAACAGCTAAGAGCTTTAATATTTTTTATTCGCAATATATGAACAGTATATTATTCATGTTTGTTTAGTTAGATTGAATTTTGACCAGTTTAGAATATTGCATTTATAATTGTTTCGAGTCACATCTACACAATTAGGGGACTGGAATGTTTGGGTCAAAATCAACATACCTTTATTTGGCCATAGTTTACAAATTTAAAGTCACTCAATGAGTCATCATCCATTTCCGCCCCTTCAATGTTTACCCTTTGTATAACGCAATGCACACATGTATCCACTCCAAGCGTGCTTTTAACCACATAAATTCAGATACCTTCAGGGATTGGATGTCTCTGAAGGCAACCAGCTATAGTTCTCGCCAAGATTGTTTGGAAAAGATCACTTTGATGGAACAGTTTTAAACCTGTTGATGTGATAGTCTTATACAGCCCTACATAATTATCGGTGAGTTGATCTTTTGTGACTTAAGTTCGCATTCTTGAAGGAACCTTGTATAGCCTTGTTCCATTGTGAGACTCTTAGCACGTGTGTGCCTAACAAAGGACCAAGGAGTCGTTGAAGTATGCGAACAATGAATATTATAATGGACACATTCAATGGACTTGATCACGCTTATAGTACTTTAATTCGAGACTTTTCAGTTAAAGTAGTTTTTAGTGATTGTATTCTTATGCATCTTTGAGTTAGTGATTGTTTCAAAGCAGCTAAATTGTTCACTTGTTAAGTCAAGGCTGCTTTTATGCAAATGAGATTTTGTCAACAAAAGTAAACGTTCAAGCACCATAAGAGGGCGTTTACTGAGGTGAGTCACACCTTTGACCCCAGGGTCATTTCAGAGGGAGTATTACTTCCTGTTTGTTACTTCCTGTTTCCCATTTCCTGTGTCGTAGAGTGTATTTACTTCCTGTATCATAGAGAGTATTCACTTCCTGAGTCATAGTGTGAACGTTGTTTAGTTCTCACTTCCTGTATCCTTTTGTTTGATTTGTTTCCAGTTAATCGTCCTCAACATTCTCAGTACAACATTCTTCTCAGAGAATTTGTTGTTCTCAGTCTGGAAGACATGCTTATATTCGAATAAACGTGAAACTCAGATCGTATATTTGCTTCATTTTATTTAAGAGGGAATGCATTACGGAATATCAGCCGTAGATAACTATTGTAAAGTAGTTGCAGACAAATTATTTTGAGTCTTTAAGGAATTTGCACGCTACAGTTGCCTTAAGGAGGCACACCAAATCAGTCTCCCTTGTCTTGGCAACAGCTACGGCAACATCCCCTATTAAGGCTGGTGTGCTGATGGTAGCATGAGTGCCCCGAGCCCCGAGATACGGTGAATCGGTTTCTATCAACAATCGATCACTGGGCGCTTCTTTCCACGCTCTTCTTTGCCATTGATCAAAATTGGCAGTTACAATTGAAAACCCCAAGTAGCAATTTTTGAAAGCCTTCATCCACCACCTTACTGTGTTGATGGTACTTGTAAAGTTGTGGACATGTATTCATTGCCGTGGCGGACACCATTCCTTTACCCGTGATTTGGAGGGTCTTACAATGGACATCTGACCCATAGTGATCTCCATGGGGTCCCCTAATGTGTAGAATTAAGGGCTTCTCTGGCACATTAAAAAGTAAAGCCTCTGTACTAGTGGTCATGATGTCGGACAGGCCTCTTGGATCCCAAGGCCAGTCCCTCTCGTCTCTTGTCGTCCCTTGATCGGCTGACCCTGTAACTGGAGTACTGTATCCTGTTGGCCTGTGTGTCTTGGGTACTCTGGATCCCTTTAGCTCACTTACCAGCTGAGCTTTAGGATTCTTAACTTTAGGACTGCCAGTTGGTAATTGGACGACATCATCCACATTCTCTATGAAGGAACTCCAGTTTAGATATGCTCGAGTACAATAATGACATCCATCACATGGCAGGACATCTAGTGCTACTCCGTGTTCGAAGTATGCACATTGTTCTCTGCAGTCATACAATTCCATCTTCCAGCGTACACTTCCATCTCGTTTTTGCACCAGGACTGGAGCAAGGACCCATTCAGATATTGATGGTCTTATAACACCAGGTACCAACAGTTTCTTTAGATAGGTCTCTTCTCCATCTGCAAAACACATTGGTGTTCTTTGCATCCGTTGTTTGATCGGCTAGTTCTCTTTTGTATCGATGCTGTGGGTGATTGCAGTTAAGTTTCCAAGGTCAAAATCGTCTTTGGCGAAAACAACAGAGTATTCCCGTAGAAGTGACTTTAGCTGTTGGCATTGCTGTCCTTGTACATTCTTACAGGATTTTTCAAACAGGTCCTCTCGATGAGGGAGTAGCCCACCCCTTGGCTTGGGGCTTTGGTCTACTTCTTGTTCAGTTTCCTGTGTGCGTGTCTCACCTGTACACTGTTGGACAGAGATCACGCTGGTTTCAACTGCAGATGCAATTGGATTCTTCTTTTTGAGAGCTACATACCGATCTGTGTGATTGTCTCCCCGGATGTATCGTTATCATCATCACCCCCAAGTTTGGTACTGGGTCGACTATGTAGTCTGACATTCCCACAGTAAGAGTGCAAGCCTAGGGAAGTCTGACTACTGAGTGTGGTGGGACAACTCTTCATTTCCTTACCATAACCTTTGCAATTTTTGGAGTTGTCCGGATATCCAAAAGTCATGGGTATACGATTCCAAGTAGTATCTCTTCTCCAATAGGGGCAACAAAGATTTTTTCGTGGAAACTGGTGCCTCCCAGTTGTATTTGCACTGGTCCTACCAAGCCTCCTGTCATTGTCATCCGTCTGCAAACCATCTGAATTGTGATTTGATGGAGTATCAGAGGTTTATCTTCCAGATTGTTGTACACTTTGTCAGAAATTAAAGTAACTTCTGCGGCAGTGTCGATGATTGCGGTGATCAGTTGTCCTTCAATTGTCACTGGAATGCTGTACATGGAACTGGATACCAATTGATTAATAACAACCTCTGGTACAGGCTTGTTATCTGTTGAGGTGAAAGAAACTTCTGGCTCGTTTGCCAATGGAACATGTGAGTTTAGTTGTTCGTTATTCGATGTGTCACTTACCTCCATGGCATGTTCGGTGTTGTCCCTTGTGTCCGTTGAGTTGATAACAACCCTTTCTGTAGGTTTTTTATCTGCTTCATTAGTTTGGATGACCTCTTGCTCTTTGGAATTCGCCTCTGTCAGTGAAGCTTCCGAAGTTTGATGTTCAACCTTTGTTGTTGCTTCCTTGGCTTGCTTGGTTTCATCCCTTGCATCAGAGCTTTGAGGTAGTTCAGTTGTTAGTCTGTCTTTATCACCTTGTGTCTCCCTGCAGAGGTTGGTGACACACCTTTTACACAGACTTTTTCCAGCTCACTAGGTGGTGTTGTTTCGGTGAAACTCTTTTCTTCCTTAGAAGCATTGAGGCCCTTGGTATCACTATGGGCCAAACTCAGGCCTCCCGGTTTGACCCTTTGGTGCTTACAGCTTGGACGATGTTTTCTTTTCAGGTGCTTCTGCCCTCTTTGGACTTTGGTGTGGGCAGTCCCTTTTGAAATGTCCCATTTCTCCGCAACCATAGCAGCCTCGATTCGTCGGAGAGGGTGATTGGCTTCTAGGAGCTTGTTTTTGACTTGCCAAATTTTTTAGTTCTGCTAACTGAGACGTTACTGTCTGTAGTGTGGCACTCATAGCAGACAACTGGGTTTCCAGGCGGAACATCCTCCCCTCCATTGCACTTGTTCCATCTTTCCTACTAGCTTACTAGCTTGGAACTTCATGTGGTGTTCTGGAGAAGGTGACCTCCTGCGTTCCAGGTCATATCAGGATGTTGACCGCACTTCATAGATGTCCCTCGTCCGGTCTGGCTCTGGACTAACAAACCGCTCTTCTCTTCTGCTTGTTCCGGCTCAAAATATTTCTCTATGGTTGTATTGGTACCATTTGATACTGTCCAAGGCTGTCTCGATGCTCGCAGGTCTTTGGTTGGCTACCAACTCTCCTGCTTCACGATCGTAACATCCTCCACAGAACTTCATTACAGCCTGTTGCTCTAAGGTAGCGTCATTGTAATTCTGGAAGGCACGTGCAGCAAATGAATATACTCTACCCAACCATTCTTCTAAAGTTTTGCCAGGATGTTGTCTTGACTGGGAAAATTGGAGCTGGGTCTATTCGGGAAGATCTCGTGAACCGAATCGCTTCTCCATTTTCTTTATCAGGTCATGGTAGCTGATATCCTGATTACGTTGTGTGACCATGGTGTAGTAGTCACTTGCTTTGCCATCCAGACACCAGCACATAGATTTTTGCAGTCATTAAAGGACAGGTCTTGCATCTAAGCAAACTTCATGAATTTCAGATGAAACGCTCGCCAATTACCAGACCCATCATAAATCAAAGTCTTGGGCACTGATACGGGGATAGATTGTCGATATCGATCTGTCCTTCTGTGATGCTGGTAGTATGCTGGCTCCCTTGGTACTCTCGTCCCACAGCCCCCATAATAATCTCCAGTGGTTGGAGGTTGTCCGTCGGGTTTCAGCTGATGAGGCATTGGTGGGTTAACAGTATCCTGTGCAGGCCACTGTGGCACCCTGGAGTTATCCCAATGGTCTGGTGGATAAATTGAAAAATCTGACCTATCTTACCTTTCCTGACTTGAATATGGTGTTCGCCAAGTGTCCCGTGATTGTTCACCATAGTACGGCCTCTTGGGTTGTACTGTTGGTTGGCTGGCATAGTCAGAGGGTCTGGTAGGTTGTGATGGTGGATAAGCAGCTACTTCCGGTGGCAGCCTTTGTTGAGCAGCTACTTCCGGTTGCTGCATACCTAACTTAGAATATTCCCGCAATGTACGTTTTCGGGTGGCTTCATGTTGTTGGGTCAGTTTATGTACTTTTTCCATCCACTCTTCAATGCTGTCCTTTTCACCCGCTTCAGATTCACTATCCCATTCCCCCTGTGCAGGTGGTATGATGGCATGTGCACCTTTACTTGGTGACGCTGGCGAAGCTTGGTGTTTTCGTTGAGTTTCAAAAACAGCCATCTAGATAAATTTGTCTGAAGGGGTGAACCTTGGTATTAAGCAGACCATTCGTATGTAATCTTACCATATTTCTGACGCAATTTGTGTATCTTCTTCGCAATCTTCTTTCCTACACCAGGTAAGTAAAACATGTCTTCAGGTGTACAGGTGTTAAGATCGATCTTCATGATTGCGACAGATGCAAAGTTTTTTTTTCCAAAATATAAAATTACACACCATTATTTTATTTTCAACACAAGCAATAATATGCGTAATGCCAACAATAATTGCCTGGCAATGATTTGTGTTGTTTTATTAAAATCACAGACCAGTATTTTATTTCAACACAAGCAATAATATGCGTGATGCCTACAATAATTGCCGGGCAATGATTTGTGTTGTTTTATTGCTGAACTGGTGCTAATAATAAAAATGTTTATTACCCGCAATACAGTACAGAGTAATACAGAAATATGATGTAAAATAACTCAAATATTACCCGCAATAAAATACAAAGTAATATATAGTAAAAGGCACCGAAAAATATAATTACCCGCAGCTAAATATTAATGCAATACAGTCGGAGTGTGACTCAAATTTCCCACAATATGTTAACAAATATTACGTGACTTTGCAGAGAAATTAATGGAAAGCGCTTTCTGTATTCAATAAAATGTACTATAGGTAGGTGGGAACACAACAAAAAATTAGTACCTAATAAAAAGGAAATTTTAAAAATTTCTTAAAACTCAAAAATAAAAAAAGGTGTTTAAAAAAAAAAATAACGATGTTTCTAGAGAACGGAAACAAGACACGAAAGGGAAATATAAATTTGTGTCCCTTAAAATGACCAAACAACTGTGCGTTACTGGCCTTTGATTGATTTTTCGTGAGCACAGAATGAAAATGGAGCTTGAGATGTTAATGTTCCCCTATTACGCTATTTTATGCACCACTAAATGGTAAAATTCCGAAACTGGAGGTAAATATTCCGCTGACTGCACAAACATGTGCAGTGAAAAGGTGGTGTGCGTAATTTGCTGTAGTCAGCAAGAAAACGGTGTGAAGAAATCAGGCTGCCACAACAGAAATACCAAACAAAAATTTCCCGCCAACAAATTCATCCCCAAAAAATGAACGAATATGAACTTATATCCAGATGAAGAAACTTACTTAAAACAGTTACAGCAAAGTTACCTTCTCCTGTTTCGTCGCAAGATTTACAGCAACACATGGAAGCTAGTTATTGATTTTCTGTCAGCTGCCACTAGCTTCCAGTCTCTCACCCGAAGAAACTAGCTGTTTGTTTATAGATAGTTATTATATTGTTACTCAGGGTTTCACGAATGCAATTCAATACATAATCTAAAAAGGAACTCATGTACGCATAGAAAATTTATGCATAGTGCTTTATATTTTCCGAATCAACTTCATAACCATTTTAGTCCATAATATCTCATGTATCGTTCCAGAGGAGGACTAAATCCTTTCTATTTTTATATATCTAATGCCTTGTTGAAAATGTCCTGAATAAGATCCGGAGCAGGTGCAGACGTGGCTTTTCTTTAATATGAGTAAGCAATTGTTTATATTGAACATAGTAGTGTTTATATTTCTCCCGTCTCTTTGCTACTCCTTTTTCCCTTATATTACATCAATAAGAACACCTGGCTTAGGAGTTAAGGCTATCAGTACTGGAACTGTTGGAATAGCCGCTGTGAAAGCAGAACTTACAAGTCTTAGAATACGCTTTGTTCTATTAAGACCCATATGAAATCACCCTAATAATTTAGAGGTGTGATGATATGCAGCACTAGTTATTTCGATGTAGTCGGCCAATTGTTCAACACTTTCAACAACTGAGATGTGATCTTTTGCTAATATGATATATGTAAGACTTGATAAAAAATAATTGAATTAATACAAAGGGGCGACACAACATGGCAGAAGGAGGAGAAGAAGATATCAAACTCCAGGAATATCTCGATACAGTTAAAAATTGTGATGATGATGATTATGATGAAACATCTTTTGCCCTTGCAGAAGACGAGCTGTCACAGAACCCATTTTAGGCTTGCAGCGAACGCAACAGCCCACAGGTGGATCAGTTAACTGAACAGAGAGTAGAAGTTACAGAGGAAATGGTTTATTAATTCTTAGAAAAGAAGAATATGGATGCCAAGATTAAGGACGGAATGCTGTATATGAAGACATCAGGCTTTCAAAAGAAAAGAAAGGGGTTTTTAGCCCGCTCCTCAATAAAAGGTCCCAGAGCTTCTGAATTTGTAAGAAAAGTATTGGGTGGGGGCGAACCTGACTGTGTGAGTTCTAAATTACTTTCTGAAGATGTGTTACAGCATAGGGAATTGCACAAACGTCCGTCCCAATGGGAAGGGGAGGGGGTAGGGGTGTCTTGGTCTCAGGACAAAGTTCTTCTTGCTATGGTTTATTTTATTGTAATACGTTTGACTGTGATATATAAGCTTTATGTAGGACACAAACACTTCATAGATTGGCCTACCTTTTCTAATGGATCTATTGTCTGTTTTGGCTCCGCATCCCTCTCGTCTTTAGAGTCAGCCTTACTTGCATCGTTTGCTTTCACTGCAGGAATAGAAATACTAAGCTTAAGTCAGGGAAGCACAGCTAGAGTATTATCCGTATAACTACCCTGCCATCCAAAGTGCACTGTAGAAGCCACTTGAGTAAATTCAATTATACTGCCAAGTATGAATATTGGTTTGAGGACATACTATAGCGCTTAATTTAGTTTCAAAAGCAAAAATATTCTCATGATAATGCGACATTCGTTTCTGACGATGATGTAATACAGAG
This sequence comes from Ptychodera flava, assembly GCA_001465055.1. NCBI lineage: Eukaryota > Metazoa > Hemichordata > Enteropneusta > Ptychoderidae > Ptychodera > Ptychodera flava. The sequence goes on along the minus strand of LD345270.1, from coordinate 16,222 downwards.
AGTGTTTTCTAACTTCTTATCACATGAACTGGCCCGAATTCCCACCTGTGTGACGTAGAACAGGACGGATAAGAAATCCGAATTACCCCTGTTGTACGTCATCAACCGGAACTTTTTTCTTTCATGGTACCATTCATACATGCAGGCGTCGCGACACGAACAGATTTGTTGTGATCGATGCCGTGCTAGCTCGAACGTTATTTTTACAAAAAGGTGACCTGATAAATCCAGACATGGAAACATAGAAGGCATATTTGTCCAACGAAATTTCAAGTCGCTAAAACAATAGCTTTTCCCGAGAATCGAATGGAGGTACCGACGATCGTTATTTTAATGGCTCAGTAACGTCTCGGCTCCAGTCGAGTCGTGTGGACGTCGTACCTGGCGATCCCGGTTGGCGATAAAACCGAAACCTACACCTCAAACTGAATAAATGAGTATAGTATAATCTGCGGAAAAGCGACATAGGAGGCACAAGCCTAAAGTCATTCGACTAACAACGATCAATTTCCTTAATCACACAAAAACTCCGTAAAGTCTCGCTCGGAATCAAACTTGCAGCGCGGTATATTAAATGCTGTAGCGAAGACATGATAAGCTGTCGAGCTGTGTGCAGCGCTGTGGAATCCCATGTACTTCGAAAGTTGACTCAGACAACACTCAAAACAGAGTTTCCGTCAACAAAATTAGGATGTATCCATGGACGAGATATGTGTCAATGCAAACATCGAAGTTCGTAAGACGAAAACATTGATGACCGAGATCGGGATTGACGAGTTGCCAGACGAGTTGCGGCAGAGACCGGTGACGGCAACGTTGTTGGCACAGACATGCAATGAGTGTGTCATCGAAGGGAATCTTTCGCGCTCGCAAAGGTCGTAAACTTGTGTGATATTTTGAAAGCCACGGCATCTCTGAGAATGAGAATTACTTTTTCGATCGTGTTGTCTCATTTACTTCATAACTATAATTGTAAATATTCTAAGTAACTCTGAATACTATGATTATCCGTTGCTAGCACGGTGCACGGTGGAAGCTATATCCGCCGATGGCCAACTTGCCTTGGCATCGGTACAGCGCGAGACAATGATTGACACGTTCACGTGACCGAATCCGTACGTCTGGTTGGTGGAGATACCCTTTAGTGTTGCAAATTTCAGCTTGATGGGATTTATGAATGAAAGTATCTCCTGGGTGACGGGCCGCTTTACTCTTTAAATGAAAGTAATCCGCGTAAGTAAAACACAAATCGCGACGAAATTCATGCAATTTGTTACGATAATTTTGATCCATCTACGTCAAAAGAAAAATAAGAAGACTGTTCATGTGATAAATATATAATCCCATGGTATTTTTCTCTGTTTGACGTCATCGTATACTCGTGTTTTTCGCGGAGCCGCACAACTTCTCGCCTTCGGCTCGAAGTTGTACGGCTCCGCGAAAAACACTCGTATACGATGACGTCAAACAGAGAAAAATACCATGGGATTATATATAATTAGACTAATTTAATTATCATTTATTCACAAGAGCTCTCTCTCTCTTACTCAAGGGTTGACATCAGGACCTTTCAACGTAAAATGGGCGTCTGGGTCAGATATTCATTTTCAAATTTTTTACAATACTCGTTTACCCTACCGGAGTTTCCTTGTAATAGGTCCATCCATATTAAGACCAAGGGCGATTATTTTAGGGGTGGGCGCTTACTATTGCCCAAGCCAATGATAAGTTAAATATTTTCCCACCACTTGCTCGTCTTCTTCTATGAAAATCCCAATTCAATCTTTAAAAATCATCTACTCCACAACCAACGCACCGATTGAACTGAAACTTTATCCGTATCACCCTTAGGGTGAACGCATTCAAGTTGGTGAAAGGCAGATGGATTGGTAGCAGTGGAAACACAGCTATCTATGGCGGAGTAGCATGCATCTATTCGTGTCATCCAAAGGTCAACTCCACCACGGATAGCTGCAGGCCGCCTCGTAATGAAAATGGGTAAATTACTATGACCAAAGTTGGGTGGGGACTTTGAACGGCAAAATAAACCAACGTGAGCGTAATTCAATAAAATGACCTATACCTGCCTGAACTCTGATAATTGCTCATTCAGTACATATTTTTATTAACAAAATCTTGGGTCCGTTTACGTATTTCGGCTGACTTTCCAAGGACTACTCAAGATTTTTACTCCGGCAGTAGACTCTGACTTCTATCGATATGCTAATAAGAATGACATGCGTTCGAACGTGAATAGAGTGAGAACCGGTCAGAGTGAAAATCTTGAGTACCCTTGGAAAAATATGTAAACTAACCAGGGATTTTGTTAACAAAAGGATATCAGGAATGAACAATAATCAGAGTTCATGCAGGTATAGGTCATTTTATTAAAATACACTCACTTTTGTTTATTTTGCCGTTCAAAGTCCTAGTCCAAGTTGGGTCATAGTAATTTATCCATTTTTGTTACGAGGCGGCCATAGCTATCCATGGCGGGGTTGAACTTTTGATGACCTACATAGACACACGCTACCCTACCACAGATAGCTGCGTTTCTACACCTAATGGATTGGTTACGTGGTTTGTCCGCTTTATTGGATTTTGCGAAAATCCCAATTTAATCTTTAAAACTCATGTTCTCCAGAATCATTTGAACTGAAAATTTACTCTTATCACCCTTATGTGAGCACTTTCATATTTGTTAAAGGCATTTAGATTGGTCACTTAGTTTGGCTGTCATTTTGGATTTTGCAAAAATCCAAATTTAGTCTTTAAAAATCTACTTCTCCAAAATCAAAATATCAATTGAACTAAAACTTTGCTCGAACCATTCTTAGTTTGAGCACTTTCAAATTTGCGAAAGGCATTTGGATTGGTCATGTGGTTTGCCTGCCATATTGGATTTGCAAAAATCCTGTTTAAAGTTTTTAAAATCTTCTTTTCCAGAACCAAGCACCGATTTAACTGAAATTTTACTATGTAATCAATAGTGTGAATACTATCAAGTTTGCAAAAGGTGTATGGATTGGTGAAATGGTTTGGCAGCCATTTTCTCGATAAACCCTACGATTAGCAGTGAAAAGTATTAAAAATTCTTGTCACTCCAGAACGAATGCACCATATGAACTCAAATTGTATCATCTTCAGAGTGCGAACCTCCTACTTTGATTAAGGCATATGGATGGGTCACCTGGTTTGGCGGCCATATTGGTTTTCACAAACATCTACAATAACCACAAGATGATTTCAAATTCTTCTTTACGAGGACAAAAAGACCACTTTAGCTCAAATATTGCACCTAGTATCATCAGTGCAACTACTTGCAACCATGGCAGCTGCTTTGGCCCCGCTAACTCTGCTTGCAGCTCTAATTTTTAATTTTAGTTTTGCTTGACCTTCACCAAAGACTTATCAATTTGCCTTGCCATTACACAAAAATCACCATAAACAGTAATAAAGTTACTGTTGTGTAGCGAACAACATAAAAATGATGAGGCTTCTGGCTTCCTGACTGCAGCCATTTACATCAGACAGCCCTACCGTATTGGTAATAACTGCAAATGGGATGATCATAAGATATATATATTAATACTCTGTAGGAGTTTATGACTTGACGTCTTTTGTATGAATAGCATCATGGGTTCACTTGTACTTTTATGCATGAATGTGTATGTTAGAGATCGTCTGTGTGTCTACTGTTTGTTGCCATAAATTTATCAATATTGCCTACTTAGATTACTGCTATCTTGAATATGACATTATGCAACAGTGTGACCGTGAGGCTAAAACAGGATTTGTTGCCGCATATCACAGCCATTCATGTCTACATAGTGTTGCCATACCTTTCTGTTTCAGGATCATGTCATTCTTGATTTCAAGCAATTTTCCAGGGTATAGCCTGTTGGCACCGGTCAGGGCTACAGTCTGTCTGGGGGCTGGTCTTAGGCTACCAGAGTTGGAAGTACTGAGAGGCGGGAATGTGCTTGCCAATGGTGGAGGTAGTTCAACCTGTATTTATGAACAATGAAAGAGTCCTTATGACGGAGGTACATTGTACAGTTTTTACATAATCACTTTCACCATTTCACCAACAATCCCTTTCTATCAATTTTATATCCCATAAAAGTAACTCTAAACCATATTCGAGCATAGATCGAGAGGAGATTTAAAACTCTCACGTTTTTGCCATATTTCTTTACCACTGTACATTGCATCATCTTTCCATTCCTGACAACACGCTAACAAGAACAGATCACCCTGACTATATTGAAAAAAGGCACTGAACTAATAATGGAAGACTGAATTTGATTACAGCCAAATTTTTGATAAAGGCTTGGACGTCACTCAGTTGACTCATACATCAACAAAAATACGAAAACTTTGCATTTGTGCACTGGTATAAACCTAACACTTGCAAAGATGGAGTTCATAATAACATGGAAAGTGAGTTGCTGGTTATTTCACCATTTCCTGAGAAAGACAAAGCATAAGTCATTTTCAGTGATATAATCCCAAATTGATTAATTAATTTTGAAACCGTTCATAGAAATAATGGTCACATTGGATTGTGTCACAAAACAAATTCACGTGCATAAGCGCATATGTGACGTCCTTCTACCAAGTTTGAAAGATATCGTTCAAGGCATCTCTGAGAACTTCGCATGAATGGATGTATGGACATGACCAAATCTATTAGTCCCCCGGACTTTGTATTGGGAGATTATAAAGGCTCATTTAAGTATGATCTCACTACAAATTCCATGATGATCTGGGCAGGTGCTATCATGGCCTCACAATTTATGTTATGTTATGTTAAAAATAATATCTTTGTCTGCAGGTTGATCCACCTATTGTCAAAAGATATATATCTTACTTCATTTTGCCGTCTCCTACCCCTCGCTGTACCATCAAAGCTACGGGACAACTTTTCTTTTTCGCTGGCTGGAGAGCCCAAGTCATCAAGAGACGACATGGCTGTGGTAGTTGCTGCAGTTTCTATTCTGGTGTCATTGGCTGAAATGGACAACCTACTGAGTTTGGTGAAAGGGTCCTCCTCCTCGCTGTCTACTTCACTGGACAGCTCACCGTTGGCTTCGCCCCTCTTTATTGACATGACAAGCATGTGACAACCCCCACAGGACACCTTGGATACGATTATGAAAATATTGAATTCAGATACATACATGCATAAGTAGATCAAGATGCCTTCATATCACAAAATATTCTATGAGATAAGTAGTGAACATATTTTAAATTACATCTTTCGTTCTATAAAATAACTTATACATAATGGTTCAAAGGTCATACTTGTATATGTAGAAATGGATACCCTCACAAAGCAAAACATTCTATGAGGTTATTGGTAATAACATTTGACGTTAAATCTCCCGTTCGATAAAAAACGTACACTTTTCAGGATTTTATTGTACAAAGAGTTGTTCAAATATATACTGATATAACATACATGTATGTAATGGCAAATTTTGATACTTAAATGTGGGGCAGCTAGTTTTTGCAGAAAGAGGAAAGAAATAAAGGTTCAGTTGTGCTAACTTTTGATGATTTTTCCATGATTTTTATTCTGTATGTCAATGGCAAGTTGTTATTCTACTCCTATAAGAATGTTGAATAACTACTATTTAGTTAAACAACGTTGAGTCTATACATGAAAAATGCTCTGTTATTGTTTTCATTTGAATCTAGTCCAGAGCAGAATTTACTTGTCAACAATTACAATGCAGTTTATACATATACAGAGTGAGTTGACAGGCTTAACACTATGGATATCAACATGTTTTAGGGAGAAGAGCAATAAATTTTGGTTGACATAAAAACATAAATAGCAAAAAAATCAACAAATCATACCGGGCCTTTAAGGTGCAGAACAATTAAATGTTATAGAGCTAACAATGATTATGCCACTCCTTCTTTTGAATATGCACAAATGAAAACTTCCATAGTATTGTGCTGATTAGAAAGTAAGCATCAATGAAATCTTGATGTCATATACCACAGAATTTATATACCTGTTAAAACTTCCCTTTAAACGATCACAAAAAATCATATCAACCAGATGAATGATACAGGCTTCATAAGTAATAGCACGAAGTACTCGTGGTAATAAGTTCAATGTACCGGTACTCTGAAAACTTACCTGTTTGACTTCAAAACTAATGAATCTGAAAACTTTACAAGGTTTAAATATATTACAAAAATCTTCTTCACTGAGTCCTAGTTTGCAATGGCTTCCATCACCAAACGAATACATAGCACTTTTTTCTGAATTCAAAGAAAGTCAAAGATAAGCCTGTGTTTACTACAAATTATGCCCCTTACCTTGCCAAGTTCATATGTCATCATCAGGTGAAGTTGGTTACAACAAGTGAGGCATAACTAATCTCATACCTGTATTTTAACACACATTTTGATATTTGGAGGCCCCTTAATACCTAGATACATTAAAAATGACTTCTAACCTGTCACAACATACCATGTCAAGTAGGAGAAAACGCATAGACTATTCTTCTCAATACGGCTTTCACTGACAGGGCAACATTACGAAGTGATACTGACTATCTAGAAGGTTTGGGGTTAAATTTCAAAAACCAATTCATTATATATCTCTAACTTATTCTGGAAATTTTTCAGAAAAATCTTGTCCTATTTTAAAATACTATAAAATCAAACATTCCTTTGCAACACAACTGCAATGAAGAAATGCTGTTTTCATTTCCAATGCAAATCCACACACTTTGCATTCTTCACAACACAATGCTGTAACAGTTCACCTGTAATGACTGCGGTGTGGTTGTGCCCACATGACACAAATTTACACTTGTGTTCGCTGAGTCGAACTACTTTTTCAGGGGTGTCCAGCTGCAACTTCGAGGGACCATGACCGAGCTGCCCATGTTTTCCATCACCAAATGTGAAAAGATTACTCTTCTCTGAAAATAAAGTGTATGAAGCTGTGTTCAAGGAACTGCACTCATGATGTGTATGTGAACAAAAATTTCTGGCATTTTTAAAATTGTTTTGGTTGCCAGGAGTTAGGGTTAACAAATACAAGATAGACGTAATTTGCAATTAAAGCTGCAAGCAGCTTCAAGGGGCCCGAGCACTTGCAAACACTTGCAAAAGGTACGAGAATGATAATCAATAACCCTACAATTAGGTCCCCATAAGGCCCAAATCATACCGAATAATCAATGGTATAGAACTTGTGGTTACTAATTTATAGGCGCATATGCATATTAGAGGTCAAAGGTCATCAAGGTAAAATGACATTCTGTAAAAAATTTTCCTGCCATAGTTATCCCTATGTACCAAAAATCAGACTTCTAGCTGTATTTGCAAGCCCGTAATTAGATATATGCATAATTAACGAGGTACAGGATGTCGAACCATAAGGTCTCCAATCATAGTAAATATGAAGGGTTGAGCACTTTTGGTTACTGAATAACTGACATATATGTATATTTGATGTCAAAGGTCATCGAGGTCACGTGACATTTTGTCAATAATATTGCATTTCATAGTTATCCCTATGTACCAAAAATTAGACATCTAAACTTATCTGTATTTGTTAGCCCAGAATTAGAGATGCACATAATTAGTGAGGTACAGGATGTGCTGTCATTAGGTGTCAAATCATATAAAATATAAAGGGAGTAGCACTTGTGGATACTGAGGTATGGACATATCTGTGTATTTTAGGTTAATGGTCATCAAGGTCACGCTACATTTTGTTAAAAAAAAACTTTGCACGGATAGTTATCCCTATGTATCATAAATCAGACCTATAGTTCTATTAGGAAAATAATCGCAATCATACCAATCCATAATCCAATAACTCTAGGTCAGAATTCGTGAAACAATAGTTGTATACATAGACACAAAACAGCACAGAACAGACAGTAAATAGACGGTACATGAACAAAGTCAAATTCATGAAAGAAAGATATATGGACCTCTGGTCAAAAGATCAAGAAGTGATGTCAGGTGTTTCGAAAGCCAGGAATAGGTCATGTGCATAATTAATGAGGTACAGTTTGTAGCTGGTCATGTGACATTCTGTCAAAAAACCTTGTTTCAATAGTAATCCATGTTAGCCAAATATCAGACAACTAGCTCAATTCGGAATCTTATTATTATATATGTGCACATTTAATGAGGTATAGTATGTTGCCAGGGTCAAAGGTAAGAGGGTATCCCCAAAATGTTGGTGTACATTTTGGTCCTCTACTAGTCAATGTTCATCAGACAGTAACCTTCCCTGACTCTTACATAGTAAAGAATAAGCCATTGCCATAGTTTAGCTGCAGAGGTATAGCACAGGTCAAAGGTAACTGAAAATGTGAAGAATAATACTTTCAAAATTTTCTTCTCTTAATCGAAATGGCTTGTGACATTGCAAATTTACATTAAGGAGCCTTGACCAATGGTCTACAAATGTTATTAACAGTACATTGATCGATTGATTTGTACGCAAATGAGATGAATTCAAAAGTTTCAATTGAAGATAACTGCTGGGTCCTGTGACCAGTCGGCATGGTAACAAAACAGATACATTTTGTCTTTGAGTTTTATCTACGCGTAGAATTGCAAGTTATTTGGTGCAAAGGCTTTTCAATGGAAGCCATGATATGTGAAAATGGGTTAAAGGTCGTTCAAGGTCATCCAAAATTTTATAAAATTTTTTGGTACTCAGTACAAGGGCCTACAAAAGTTGTTCAAAGTTTTTTGATTGGTCAAGTTTTAAGCAAATTAGGCAGAATATAAAATTTGAATCCAAGATGGAAGCCAGGTCATATGACCCACTGTGTTGAAAGTCTCATGTGCACTATGAACCAGGAACCAAACCTATAGCCCCTATAGATCCTGAGATACATTGATTTTGCGTAATTAATAAGTAAAATCTTCTTTTCAAAAACGGTAACGCCAATGAATCTATATTTTTATATTGCGTCTCAGTACTAGGGCCTACAAAAGTTGTTCAAAGTTTTTCGATTGGTCAAGTTTTAATCAAATTAGGAAGAATCTAAAATTTGACTCCAAGATGGAAGTCAGGTCATATGACCCACTGTGTTGAAATTCTCATGTGCACTATGAACCAGGAACCAAACCTGTAGCCCCTATAATTCCTGAGATGCATTGATTTTGCATAACTAATAAGTTATAGAAAAATATAAAATTAATGTAATCACTTAAAAATCTTCTTCTCAAAAACGGCAACGCCAATGAATCTGATTTTTTTCATTTTGCACTTTAGTACTAGGGCCTACAAAATTGTTCAAAGTTTTTTGATTGGTCAAGTTTTATGCAAATTAGGCAAAATACAAAATTTTGAATCAAAGATGGCAGCCAGGTCATATGACCCACTCCCTCATGTGCACTAGTACTCAGTGGGCTTAATAAGCAAAACAGTTTCGGAGGAAGAAGATCTAAATAGTGTTGATGACACTGTGCTTCCATTTCCAGAAATACTCAGTACTTGTACAAACATCACATTGGATTCCTACAGAATGATTACTAAGAAAATTCCACTGCAAGTGTAAATCGATCTTATTCCGAAGCAATATGAAATGCTCCACCTCATAATGACCTTTGCTGTTACTTTGAAAGTCAGGGAATAAACAGTTTCAAATAATAATTTTTGTCCAAAAAAGGCAAAAATTACCCAAAAATACAATTTCGCCATGATTTCAATGGATCTTAGTTTGGTCAATCTTAGAAATCTGTATTCCAATTTTAAAAAAGTGACCATTGGTTGTAGATACTTTTTTGACAAAAATGGCTAAAAATAGACAAAATAAAATCATAGAAAAGAGCCAATATTGGCATCAAATCAATCTGACTAAAGGTATGTTATGGAAAGCCGTAGCTGTCTTAAGTGAAGTAAAATGATGATTTAATGTGCATTTGTTATATAGTGATGCATATTCGCTATATAGTGATGCACATTTGCTATATGGTGATGTGCATTTTTCATATGGTGATGCACATTTGGTGATGTGCACTTGTTATATAGTGATGTGCATTTCTTAAATGGTAATGTGCATTTGTTATATAGTGATGCACATTCGTTATATAGTGATGCACGTTTGTAATATAGTGATGCACATTTGTTATATTGTGATGTGCATTTTTTATATGGGGTGGGCATTCGTTATATGGCGATATGCATTTGTTATATAGTGATGCAAATTCGTTATATAGTGATGCACATTTGTCATTGAGTGATGCCCATTTGTTATATGGTGATGCGCATTTTTATATAGTGATGCGCATTTGTTATATAGTGATGCACATTTGTTATATAGTGATGCACATTTGTTATATACTGATGCACATTTGTTATATGGTGATGGGCATTTGTTATATAGTGATGGTCTTTTGTTGTATAGTGATAGGCATTTCTTATATAGTGATGTGCATTTGTTATATGGTGATGGGTACTTGTTCTATGGTAAGCGCATATTTATGCAGTGATGCGGGGTTTTTTACATAGTGATGCACGTGTTGTATGATGATGCACATTTGTTATATAGTGATGGGTACTTGTAATTTTATAATGTGCATTTGTTGTAATTGGCATTTTTAAAATTATAGTGGGCATTTTTAGCTTACTGCACACAATTTTATGAAACTTTTCAGTCTCAGAACATTATGATGATACTGTAAGTGTCATGTCAATTATCTTCTTATTTGAATATTTAATGAACTTTTGTTATTAGTGAGATAACCCTAAAATTCCTGCGAGAAACTTGATGATATTTGCTACAAATATTGATCTGATATCATTAGGGGAAGGCTCCATTAACTTTGATGGTACCTGAAACCCGAGTTGCTGCCTGCCAACTCGGGTGACAAACAGAAGACTTTTAATCCCCAAGGTGTTAATTTTCCATTGTTGCGATTATCTTATCGAGCTGGTGCTATGATAGGAACGTCAGGGCTGTAACGACTCACTCAATACCGCGAGCACAAACATATGCTTGCACATGGAACTATGTTGATAGGAAAAAGTGAACTGCCCTTTTTTCAATGCAAGTAATCTAGTTTATTCTTTAACTTAGGCTCTAAACTAAGTTTTAGAAATATGGTGATCGTTCATTTTTATTCAAGTTTCCTATTTTCGGACGCTTCACTTCAGTAACGCGCATTGATCATATATGCAAATGTGATCAGAACAGCATGCAAGGTTCTTTCCACGCGGCGAGATTTTTCTTGCACTGGCAAACAACGTAACGAGTGAGTAAGGACTCCAAGAGCTGCGCGTATCCTGTGACATTACATCTCCTATAGAGCGAATTGAAGTCAATGAATTGCTAGCCGGATCCGTCTGTAAACAGTATGGCCACTCGT
>LD345264.1:69824-99577 GCA_001465055.1 Ptychodera flava | reverse complement strand
TATATATGGACATGCTCATTGTCCGAAATAAAGAATTAATAATAATAATAATAATTACATGTTGTAGTTCGTGTTCTTATGCAACATTTGTCATCGCCGCGAATAACGAGATTTGAATGCAGGAACAAGTATACTTGAAATTTCGCTAGCAACAGTAATAATCACAGACACGAACACATGCCTTGGGTAACTTTGGACCTGAAAAACCGTAACAGATCATATAGCTTTGGCATTATAAACCACGGTTTTGCAATATTTTTAAAGCAAACTGTATACTCCCTACTGTCGTGACTGAAAAAATGGTCGCAAATAGTGAGAAAGATTAGAGACATGATGCTGGATGTACGCACAGGAGTAAAGTGGTGAAGGGAATATGCAAACACTGGACCCGTCCACTTGCATACAAAAGTTAAAGTTAAAGGTCCGTCGCTCGAGGGCGCTCCCTCCACGACCCCAAGTATCTCTACAGGACCTCAGTGGAGCGATAGATCTCCAGTATAGAAGAAAGGTTTACTATCGGAAAGTCAGCTATACAATAATGTAAGTAATGGTTGTGTCTCGCAACTGATGAAATATTTTACATTTAGTCTTCCACTAATGACTTATTCTCTTGTGCAGAAGAATTTATGTGTATTTATATGGAACTTAAATATTGCGTAAAAAAAACGAAGAAAGTATACCATAACTTTATTGGAACGTTGGAAACGTATTCTCGCTTTCTAGAACTCATCGCTTCGCTCACTCTTACAATCGATGGTAAAGTGCGCCGCTAGCGATGGGAAGTGAAGGATCTTTACTCATCGCCATGTCTGTATCTCTACCACAAAGTGTCGCACATTATTACATATGCGTCGGCGAAGCTACGAGGTCTGGAAAGCTCGAGTGTCTGAGTGAAAGCATCTACACGACATCAAGAATTTACTCGCCTTCGATATTTGTATCAGCCAATGGTCTTCTTTCGTTTTTAAGTTTCATCATTTCATCAACAAGTAATCCCTCATAAGTTGGGATATGAAAAATTTTCTCTTTATTTTTCTGTTTTTCTTCACTTTCATTGCGATTTTATTTATTCGATATTGATAACTTAATGTCATATAATCTCAGGCGATTCCAAAATCCAACCTTTTTGTAAACGTCATTAAACGTCATTAAATTAATTACACGCCACGTGAAATGTGGAAGAGCCGTTGCTGAGCTCCGTGAAATTTGCAATCTTTTACCTTGTCAGTTCAATATTCTGATGTTATGGTGCTCTGGTGTTCCTATGAAGTACTGCTCATGAATGGTTTAGCGCCAGCTTTGTGAGTACAAAAATAACCGGATTCCCCTGCTTTTTGACGACGGCTCGTTTAACGTTTTACGTTGTTTCATCAGCGACGTTCTCCTACCTTGCGACTGAGAAGTTGTTTGTCGTCAGTTCGGTAGATTGGCACAACATATCGGTCCCGACGATTCCTCGTTTTGCGGAGGAAAAACTCTCTAGTTCACGCACGCACACGTGTTTACGATGAAAGATTTCCGGAATCCAAATAACGTGACTCCTTAGTTTCAAGCCGAATCGGCTGCTTGATACATCGGATGTATCCTATGACATTAGTAATCATCAATTGTAATTTGTGTTGCCTCTTGCTTTTGTTTGTTTTTTTCTTTTCCACTATCTTTTTTTTCTTTGAAAGGCAACACGGCTTACCACAGAGTGCCGTCAACGTTACTGCCATTGCCACTACTGAGCACATCATTACCTACAGAGAAGAATATCAACTACGTCGTCCGCGCTTTACCGCAGGTTACAAGGGTAAGCTTTGTTTACATTAGTCAAACCACTTTTATTTATATTCATTTCCCCTATACTCGACAAGTCCTAATTTCCTCTAAAAATAGTAGTGAAAATATATGATGACCGTACTCCGAAAAGCACAAGGTGCTCGACTGTAAAGGTGGCTTTACAACCGGCAATTTGATGAAGGTTAGAATATTATTACTGTTCGCTGCCTAACTGCTTGCTTACTTATAGGACACACCAAAATCAGCACTAATGTCAGTGCGAATGTATTTCCCAATGCCCTGCCGGAAAAGACGAGCAGGTGAGAAACATGCTAATTAGATTTTAGATGAAACGTTTCCATTATCTTTCAATGACAGACAATTCAAGAGTGATTATTTGGTTTACTACCGAAGTACAAAGATGCATCATTTTACGCACAAACTTTCTAAAATTTGCTTCTATTTTTTACTGTATTCGCCTTAAAAGTGTCTGGGTTACTGAGAGAAAGATTGGAAAGGAAACAAATAACAAGTGTGGGTCATGACGCGATCCTGACGTCACCTGGCACCATGACTAGTCGATATAAATGTAGAATTATGAATAGTTCATCTTTTATTTCCTCACTTTTCTTTAAGCAATATTTTGATCGCTATGTCTTTGTAGATGTCGACGTAATGCCTGGTCGAGTTAACGTTTCTGTTTCATCTGATATATATTTCCATTCTTCGTTACTTGACTAGATATTTCAAACTAGCGTACTGTCAGTTCGGATTTAAAACATTATCGGAAGTCTCTTTCGATGGACAGTTTAGCATGTCCTATCTATATTTTGAACTTTTCACAAGAGCGAGGGTGAAGACATGTATGGCTACTTGTCGAAAAAACAAGCGAACATTATTCACGATCAGGCGTAAGGCACTGGTCAGTTTCTTCGGCTGGAGGCGGGCGGTGGACTATTTTTGGCCGACGTCAAAAAGTGGCTGACCCCACCCACTCCAACTTTCGAGAACAGGGTGACCCCCCTCTATTCCAAATTTTGAAAGCAGGGTGACCCCCTGCGAGCGACAAAGGTAAAACAAAAGGTGAGGCAGAAACTGCCTCACCTCTTCAGTAATATACAAAGCCACTGTCACCACAAACAACGATCAGAAACACTTCATTGGACTCACGGACTCAACCTTCAAACAAAGATACACGTATCACAAGTATACATTCAAAACACCCAAGCACAGAAATAGCACAGAACTCTCAACATTCATATGGAAACTCAAAGACAACAACAGAAACTACGATATCAAATGGTCAATTATCGACAGAGCTCCCCCCTATTCAAATAAAACCAAACGCTGCAACCTTTTGCATAACAGAAAACTCCATATAATTTATTCAGACAGCAAATCAACCCTCAACAAACGAGCAGAATTCCTCTTAAAATGCAGACACCGCAGCAAATTCCTCCTCATTAATAACTGACCTGCCATTGGCCGCATCCGCTTATTTGAATATGCATACTCACCTGCAACACAATATAAACAGTCCCATTCCCGCCATATCCTCAATCCTGATGATTGCTTAGCGCATCACTGGCGCATGAAACAGCCTGTAGAGTGACAACTACAAGTTCCTAGATTCTCAGTATATATATATATATATATATATATATATATATATATATATATATATATATATATATATATATATATATATATATATATATATATACATACAGTTTTTTTGGTATATTTTAAACATTCAGACATTCTGTGTTTTAATGAAATTGTTGTCATGTCAGTTGTAACATAGGAACTCCAGAGTGTCAATTTCAAAGTTTGAATACAGTATGAATGAATGAGCTGTAGTCCACACTTTCTATGCATAACCAGATGTCCAGAACTGTTGTATATAAATGGATGTCAATCATTAATATCAAAGAGAGAATAGCATTAAATCAAAAACTTTGATAGGTGTTTACACTTGCAAGCCATCCAGTTACATCTCCCGAGAAGCCATAGAGAGCTATTTTTATATTTTGTAGCTAAATCTGACGTACGCAGTCCAGCGTCTGGTAGGATCTTTACTTTTAATGTTGAAACCATGAAAGCACAGCTAATAATGACAAAAACTGCCCTTTTAACTATTATTTTTACTCACGAAAAAAGCACCTTTTACATAAAACCTGTGACACAGAAGAAGCTAGTTGCATCATTGAGAACGAAAAACATCTTGCCATTCTTCTCTTTCTAAAGTATGTCATTGTATCCAATACATTGTGAAATATAATAGTGCATGTTAATTTGTTTTACTTCATTATTCCCATTGAGAAAACAGGAAAGTATCAGGAACTTGTCATGCTTTTCATATAAACTGCAGATTTCATAATGATTAGTACACTTTGCAAAAAAGTCTTTCAATTTGCAGACATTAAGATATTTCTGACATATACCTCTGATATATTAAAGTAACCGCGCCCGAAGGGCGCTCCGAAAATATTAAGCATCCAGATATCTCTGATATATATGTCTGATATATGAGAGTCATGCGACTGATAGACGTGTTGAAAAAATATGTCTGATATTTTAAAGTAACGCAACCAAGGGCGCACCGAAAAAATTTAAACATACTGATATCTCTGATATATATGTCTGATATATTAAAATCACACGCCCGAAGGGCTCTCTAAAAACCATGTCTATTATTTTTTTAAATGTTACGTGCCCGAGGGGGCCCGAAAAATATGACTGAATGATGGAATTTGTGACTGGCACGATGCACTTTAGGCAAGTATGAGCCCGTTTCGAAATTCAAAAACACACTACCCCCCCTTTTTTAGGCATTTAAAAACACAGTGACCCGCCGGCCCCACCCCGCCTCCATCACCAAAGTCAAAAACAGGGTGACCCAACGGTCAAAGAAACTGACCAGTCCCTAAGAAATAAACGTGTGTTTCCGTTAACAAGCCTTTAGGCCTATAAAGTTTTGTCGGCAGCGGACGTCAAGTACAGCGTGTTGTTTGTCAGCCTCTGATGCTGCAAAGCAGACGTATGTTCGGGTGCAATTTGTTCCGGGGGGGGCGCTATAGAGGATTGTAGTGATTGTGATTTGTGCGATTGTAATTTTGTTGAAAAATTCACAGTTATGTTGACTAGTTTTATTTGCCGCTTTGTTCAAATAAATTTATCTTTTTCAAGAAAAATGTGTGCGACTTTTATTCCTCGGGAGGGCGCGCACACATTTCTTGATGACGTAAGCATGAGACTATTACCGGAGTCGGGACCACAGAGGTATTTTTTCTGATCATTTACGCAAACTGTATCCATGTCGCGGTGTTATCAACTCTTTCACCGATATTCGTGTTTACAGGTCAACCATGCCTGTAACCGGAGATAAAGCAAAAGATTACACAAAAAGATTACAGATAACAACTGTACAGTTATATCTATGTACTCCGTTATACACTCTAGACCCTTCTCTGCCTTCTCTTCACTCTATGGTTATATTTGAGTTGCTTTCTTCTATAAGTACGACAACATCACCGGGCAAACATTGTGACGGGGGCGGGGCTTTGCCATAGGAAATGTTTCACATAAGCATCGCGGTTTTGAATCGCGTTTTTTCGCCACATGTCATTTGAGCAGAACGAGAAATCGGTGATAAAATCTAGTCTTTTGAACCCAGCAAGATTTTGACCAGCATTTTGTAGAAAACAGTTTTGGCGTCAGTATTTGAGCCAAATGTAGACTTTTGAACCCCGATTTCAAGTAAAATTGCGCAGCGTTTGAACTTTGTATCTCAGACTGTCCAGGTTACATTTTCAGGGACTAGTCAGTTTCTTCGGCCGGGAGGGGACGTTGATTCGGGGGGGGGGTCACCCTATTTTTGGGTTTTAGTGATGGGAGGGTCACCTTTGGGGGGTGGGTGAAGTGTCTTTTTGAATTACAACATGGGCTCATACTTGCGTAAAATACATCATACCAGCAACGTATATATCGGAGATACCTGGATGTTTGGATATTGAAAGTTTGTTTTGCAAAGCATCATACTAGTCACAAACTACATCATTCACTCACAGTTTTCGACGCGTTTGACGGGCCCACAACTTTTATATATCAGACATATAGAGATATCTGGATGTTTGCAAATTAAAAAAGTCTGTTTTGCTACTCATGTTTAATATTATGAAATCTGCAGTTCATATGAAAAGCATGACAAAGTCCTTTTCTGTTTTCTCAGTGAGAGTTCAGAAAGCAACATGCACTAAGTGACATATTTTAGAAAGGGAGAAATGGCAAGATATTTTCCTTCCTGATATATATATATATATATATATATATATATATATATATATATATATATATATATATATATATATATGTATATAAATTGGAATGGGGTCAGTCACTTTTTGATGTCCGCAAAAAATTATCCATCTCTCGCCGAAGAAGAGTGACCAGTCCCTTGCCCGATTGAGTAAACCCGGTTGAGTGCTCTACCGGGTATCGAGACCAATTTCCATAGGTATTGGATGGAATTTATGTACATGAGCCACTCCTAATACCTTTGCATGAAAAGGGGTTAACAAATCGACACCACTATAACATATGTCCAGTTACTTTATACTGTATAGGAGGATTCGACAAAAAATTCCTTTGGGGTCCTCTGAATGCTCCATGCGTGTCAGATCCCTGGGCCTGATCTCTAACAATGTCCTTGTCAACAAACCGATGACGTAACAGCTCTCAATAGTCGCTTGGGTCTCTTGCAGCGTGAACTAGGCCAATAGGACATTGCCAAAGCTCTGCCTTATTTGCTTTTATGGGAAATACGTCACTTGCATACACATTGCAGGCTGCACAACGAGGTACACGTCAAGGTGATTAACAGCAAATTAACGGTCACTGCCAAACTCTAACGATCGACCCCACAAAATGGATGGTTTAAGTTACCTGCTGTATGGTTTTGGAATATTCTACTGTCTGTCGGGTACAGCTCACTTGCTACCTCAAGGTCAAATACACACCACCTTGGTAAGTACAGATCTGGGAGTAAGGGATACTGTATGACTCGTCTTTTAGTGTAGTAAGAGCTCATATTGTCGGCTACATGGACTCTGTGCCCATTACACTGGTAAACACCACTGTTTCAATATTACATAAGAAGTACTGTTTGAATTTGAATCGAATATTTTTAAATGTTAGAATTGTACAACTAACAGTAAGCACATGTACACTTCAGCAACATGTTAGTATTTATAAGGTATTTACATTGAACTCCGGTACAGTGCAGTGCAATCACGATTTGAATGGTGCTCATTTAACATTAGCCCTGGATCCATTGGCGGAATGTGTACGTGTGTGCGGCGGGTTGTTGTGTACACCCGAAAGCTTGATGTCCTCGCCACCACGCAGGGCATCAAGCGTCCGGGTGTACACAACAACATACCTTGACCCACTTTCCACCGATGAAAAAAGACTGGTAGATCTTCAACACTGTCAGCATGTGTTGTTGACCGTTTAGCTTCCACGACATTGGCGGTTGTCGAATTTGCATGAATTAGCCTTTGAGCATGTTGAATGTTTGGAATTTCTACCGTTTTATTTTACTTGAATTTGACCAAAACCGTATAACCTTGCTGTAATTTATGTATATTTGCGTAGTGTTCGAGCACCAGTAATTTACAACGTGATATGGCCCCGATGAGCTATAAACTGAGAGCTGAGAGCTTGTTCCAGAATATGGTCAGTTGATTGGTGGCTCTCAGGAAGCCAAAAGATCAATATCAAGGGCACGCGTGGCTAGCCAATATTTCAGGGTTTCGCAGAGCTCCAGAACGACCGGTTACGTTGTAATTCCACTTGAAAGAAGTGGGAATAGTTCGTAATAGTCGGATATGTGTGTGATATGTATCCAATTTCTTGGTTAGACACATCGCCGACGATTATTCCAAGTGATTACTGAATTTTATGGTTTTGTTTCTTCCTAGTGTTAGAACAGTATAAGACACGGGACACACGATGTTCATGGGAACGAACAATAGTATATTTCAACTGATAGCCCAAACGCTGGCCAACACTCGACACTGCTCCAAAATACAATTCAACAATAACACATGCCACATAACAGCGCCCTCCAGTGTCCAGGGCATCAAGTTCTATTTGTGTACGAGCCAAATGCTCAAAAGTCACTCTTATCACTAGGTATATCTAAAAGTTTGTATAGAAGGAGTAATTACCCCGTTATTTATCATGGATCCGTATTGATTTACAGAACAGGTATTTTGTACAGTACGCCAAGGTATTCCCATTGAGATCCATTGGTTACCAGCCTGATCCAATCGACTATCAGTTCGTCATTGGCATGTCACAACTGATAGCGGGCGTTCTCATCTGGTGGGGACCAATCAGAACGAAGCAAATCAGTTGTGTTATCCTATTGGTTGAAATGGTTGGCGCGGCATGGACTTTGTTACAACTTGGAGACCCATCTGCCAACATAGCACTGCCCAGTGGATGTGCGATTGGTCTGCTCATACTGCTTCTCAACAAAGGTTCAAAGATAAAGCTGGACTAAATTGAGAGGGCAAGTGCTTCAGGTTCAGTGACTATATCGATAAAAACCTGGAGTGAACATGTTTTAGTACCTGTATTTTATCTGACTAATTTTGAACTGCTCGAATTACATTGTAATTTTCTGGCAAAGGAGACATATAATTAATTTAATGGTTATTCTGGCAATTACACCGATTTTTGCAATCAACTTTTTATTGACAATCTGAATAAATATTTAACTACTTCTACAAGACAAAACAGCATTGCAAGGCGGAAAAAACCCATCATCCATTGCAAAAATACATCCGAATGATACAGTAGCAAGATTTCAATGGTTTCGTCAATATCCTGTCAGTAACCCTTAAAAATGAATGAGATTATTTCTCACATCATTTGTTTGTTGTCATACTTTGCGGCATCAACCATCGAACCCCCCAGCATGCTAGGGTGGTCCGCACATGGTAAATACTTGCAGTGAGAATCACGGCCACCCTCTGACAACGGTTGACGGCGGTACATTTCTAAAACTAAAATTGCAAATCAAATCTTTGATCACACAATATTATCCGTTTCATATCACGGATCTCCTTGAATAAATTGTTTTGTATCTCGGAATTTTGAATTATATATGATATTGGACAATTATAAGATTTGTCACGCCTCGAAATTAAAGGTGTACAGTCACCTGTAATCTAAATTTGCCCATATATGGTCAAAGGGGTGTTCCTTGTATTCAAATTGCCCGCTTAAAATCTGTGATTGGTTAAATTTTCTCTTTCCATGGTAACTGTGGCAAAATATGAACAGGTGACAGTATACCTTTAAGTCAAGGTTATGAATAATATCGCGTCAAACATGCAGTTCAGTCCTCATTGGATTAGCAATCACACAGTTAACAAAATTATGTTATTGATTTTCAATGTTTTCTTATGTTTTTAAGAGTTATTTCAAAAGTTGAATCTCACAAAGCAGTGTCGACCATGGCAAATGGCAACAAAGGAAACTCGTTTGCAAATTCGAAAATAATGCTGTGAAAATCGTACTTAGAAAAATTCGTAATTGAATGTTGAAAGTCCATGACAAGACAAATTCTGATTACTTCAACTAAAATATTTCACTTTTGAGTGAATGAAATAGACCAGTATAGGCTTATCCAGTTTTTCAAAATTGAACATAAACAGGAGCGAGTGATTGTATACCAGCTCTGTGTATTGCGCATTTTATGGAAATATAAAGGTTGGTGTTATTTTTCAAATGAAGTTAAAGGGAAACAGTCGTCAGAACTGCGCCTGTGCGAATTTCTTGTTGTTTGACTTTTTTGTTTACAAACAATGTATTTCGTGCATGATATCTAGATGCACCTCATCATCATAGCTGCAAGATTTAAATTATACGATGTAGATTATGACAGACGTGTTTCAACTTTCATCAATCACCATAGTACCTTGGATACAGTGTTGCCATAGGTCGTATGGGTCCCATACGACCTTTTAGCGCAGTTCCGACGACTGTATCCCTTTAACTATCGGTACAATACTAGTAATATTGGTAAGTCTGTCACATGCAAGTAATCTTGCATATTGATATAATCGTGCTACATCTTTTACTATGTGAACATTATTGTGATATTTGATTCTGCGTACATTTATGTTATCAAAGTTGTTATATTAAAAAAAAACATTAGTCTTTTCTACCTGACGATTACTGTAAGTTATAGCACACATTTAACGTAATTCACTTCGGCTACATCACAGTTTTTTTTCTTTTTGCCTGTGCATGGCTTAATGCTTTTACAATGGTACTGAACTTATAAGGGGCCGTGGATAATTAAAACATGCGCACGGTAAACGAAACTAAGGGCGTTTGTCCTCAACCCTCCTCCCCCTCCCCTAAACGAAAGTACGAAGTACGAAAATCCAACCAAGCCTCATTCTGTATCTGCATCCAACAATCGGTGATTACGTGGCTATGAATTCACGCATACGCTACCGGACCCCCCTTCACATGAAATGAAACAGTGTATCCAAAATGATTGTTACGTTATTTTACTCGTGCACTGATTACCATGTATATCAAACAAATGCTGGTGTAGCGCCGGTGCCCAACTGGCTTGATACACACAATATTTTGCGAAACAGAAAAACGTGTAATGAGATGTTGCGATAGGAAAACTTGTAGTGCGATTTTTTCGCACGGTGATCGAAATACAGCCCCACCCAAAAACAGAAGTTACGTTTACTGTGCGCGTTTTACACACCAATTCAAAACAAACGCAGAAGAATAATCTATTGACAACAAAACAGAGGATTGACAAAATAAGTCCTCACTAAGTAAAACCATTTTTGTTAAGTTTCTAATCATGTGGCACACAAACTACAAGACTACAAAGTTATAAAAACTAATTCACTAATAGAAAATACATTACGATACGTTTGAGAAAATCAAAGCACTTTGTAACACATAAGTGCAACACCTTACGTATAATACATATACACTGACGTGGCACTTCTTGGATAGTTTGTTTACCTGTCTCTTTAGGACTTTGACAACTTGAGGCCACATCTATATTATACAAATCCTTTGAAATCAATGCAAAACTTGCTTGATAAGGGTTCCAATAGCCAGTGAAAGCAAATAAGTGAAAATTTCTTCAATAACTGACATACAATTACATGAGATAATTTCTAATATTCCACACTATATATTTTGCATGTACCTAAATGTTATTGCCTACATATATATAATATTTTGTCTCATTTTCTTTTATATTTAGTTTTCAAAAATGACTTACATCAAAACAGGATCCTACGAGAAAAAGCTACAAAAATAATTCTATGATTGAAAAATGTACAATTACTCGGGGTCTTACGCATGAAAACGCCAAAGTCAATAGTAAAAATTGTGAACAATATTTGAATACTCGAATGGTTACAAATACATAATATGTGTGTTTTGTACAGAAATTTTGAAGTCGAGCTTCAAAACCATGTGACAAATTTCAATGTATTTGAGAAGACGAAGAACAAAATTATCTGTAGTAAGTGTGCAAATTATCTGTAGTAAGTGTGCGATACTCATATTCTTAGAATCTCGGCAATATATCGAAATAATTTGTGTGGAAATGTTTTAGAACCAAGTTGATACGTCTTTTGAAAATCGATTTCACTGAGACTTACAGCTTGTTAATGTTGTTACAGTATCTGTACAATCCAATTAAAGCTGTTTGATTGAAGCAGACACATCACAGAAACGCATAAATTACCAGAATTACATCTCGTGCTTCTTCATAAAAGTAAAAAAAACGGACATGTAGAAAAAACCACAGAGAAGCTTATGAAATACAGCATTTTATGCTATGCATTCATAATCATGGTTATCCACATCCATTTTAATTGGAAATCAGCCAGATATAATAAAGTTACATGTCATTGCCTACCGGAGATGTACATGGCATGAACTAAAACTGTCACTGAAAATTAGAAGAAAATACATCATCAGTTGCTACCGTGAAAATCCTGCACGACATATGTCATATCGACGAAGTTGAAAATTTACAATGTATAAAGGATACATCGTCTCTTCTATTGACACGAATGAAAGATCCTGATTAAAATACATCAAGGAACTTCTGTCAGTTTTTTGTCGATATAGACTGGCTGATCTGTGTTAGAAGTAGGCGACACAGTTGTCAACTAAGACATTGAAAACAAAGAGTTGCCGCTTCACAAGACAATGGCAAAAAATTATAATTATAGCCGGGAACGTGGTCTACCGACTTGTGGGCAGTCGTTTGGCTACGACTGTGCGTAAAAAACTTATTAGTGTTGAACATCTCCTGATAGAGCCCCTTCGCTTAACAAGAAGTGAAAACAAATAACAAACAATCATAACTCAACGAATAGAGGAGTAGTCTTCGAGGAGAGTGTTTGTGGATTCGGAGCTTTGTCATCGGAGCGTGGAGACAGAGAAGGATATAGCTAATGCCTGCCGTAAAAGTATGTTAAGTTTTGGCCTTGCAAGTTGCACTTGCCTACCAAATGGACCGGAGGAAGAACTATTTTTCATAACATTAGATGCCAAGTATATAGTATATCAAGCGCGATTTTATTTTTTCAAGATATTCCTAGATTGATAGAAGGGTACCTTCTTGAAAGATTCTAAATTCCCGGTGTTTTAACAAATTTTGTGTCACTCTATGGCTCGTTTTGCAAACTTAGAAAACTCGATGATACAAAGTCCCTGCTTGACGTTATCACACAGGCGTTTGTAACATTCAAACTACATAATCTGCGTGTCCGTTGGTGGTACACATATCCTTCAGTAGCCTTTGTTTCCAAGCAATCTGAATCTCTCGGCATATATACCTATTGCTGATATAGTCAATTAAAATCCTCCAGGGCTTAAAACACAAGTCATCTGACTTCAACAGAAAACAAAACTATATTTACATTGAAGGGAACATGATTGGGCGAAGATTTCGACATGCGTCCTATTTCAGCCATTTCGTGAACTACACTAAGGATTAAGTATTTTCAAGTGGTACTCACATGCCTTTTCAAACTCTCGTAATTTCATATGCATTGAACCAAGTTCTCGTAAAACAGTTTCGTTCTTGCTTTCCCGCTCCAGTCTCTTTTCAAGTACCCTTATGGCAAATCGAGCTGCTCTTTTCCCATCACGGTATTCAGACCCTAGATTTGCTGATTCATTGAGATAGAGCCAGCAATTCTTGTCATCATTCAGAGATTTGTACGTACGTGCAAGAGCGAAATACGCCCATGATGTGTAAAAGGGACCTGACAGTGTGCCGCCATCTATGAGTTGGGTGAGCATTTCTTTTGTTTCATCACGCTTGTTCATTAAATTAAGTACTCCAGCCTTAGAGAGCACAGCATGGTGGAATACTCCACCAGCGAATTTAATAGCTTCGTCGTAACAAAGTAATGCCTTTGACAACAACTGACGATTAATTTCAAGTGAAGGATGACGTTGATATTTTGCAACATATATCTGCCCTAACATATCCGTCAGTTCCGGAGATTCTGGTTTGTGTTCTATGGCATTATGGACTACATTTAAGGCTCTGTCATAGTCTTCGCTACGAATTAAAAACTTAAGAACTTCACTCAGTATTATTGGAGACGTTGGATGTAATTCTAGAGCCCGTTCGACGTAAGGTTTTGCGTCATCATATGGATCCATATCGGTATACAACTGTCCTAACACTGCCATAGCACAACCATGATTCGGATTTATTTCAAGAACTTCCTCCGCTAAATCTTTAATTAGACAAACAATCGTTGAGGCTTCTCTACATTTTCGATCGCCGAAAATTCGCTTTTTTTTATTCAACAAGAGGAAAGCCAATAAGACCAACCAATCAATTTTCTTTGGGAAGGCTAACAAAGCTCGTTGTAAGCAATCAATGCCCTCGTCATTTGCCCCCTTCCGAAAATAGAGAGAAGCAACGCCCTTGTGACCATACATATATGACCGTCGTTTCTTTGTCAGTTTGCCAACAAATAAATTTGCTATTTCGTTTAATCTTTCCCTAACCTTTACCGTTTCACCCAACGAGAAATGAACCCATGCAATATCTGCAAGAATAACCAACTTATCACCCAGTGGCCCATCGTTATCATCACATCTGCCAAGTTCTTTTTTATTGTCAGCGAGGGCTTCGTCAAACCATTTTAAAGCGGCTCTTGGGTCTCTCTCGTCTTTGGGCCTCAGTTTTGATACGTACAGATAACCTTTTAAGGCTTTGTTGGGTACAGGAGCGAGATCGCCATGGTGCTTTAGCATATCATCAGCAGCAGACATTAGATACTGGAGTGAGAGAGATGAGACAGCGATTTGTGAGTGAAGAGAAAAGACGAAATAATTTCGATAAGTCTAACACAATACGTCAATTCACTTACAACATCATAAGCACGAATGACGTACTTTGTGTATTTATTTTTTTTATTTCTACGAGGATTAACTCATGTTTGATCTTAAATCGCATTTTAATATAATCTTATGGCACGGGAAAGCTATAATCTTACATTTGTTTGGAATTGTTTGTGGAGCAGGTACTAATGAATTCAAGTGACGGGACAGAGAAGGCGGCTCTATTTCTTCAAACTGTATTAGTACAGCTACGTTGAAGTGCTGCTGTTTCAATAATATAGTGTAAGGGACGGACCATTAGATCTTGGGAGGGGGTGGTCAAAAACAGAAAAAAATTTTCAGAGCAGAAAGTTAGGAAAAAAATCCATAACTAGTTTGCAAAATAAAAAATAAATAAATAAGAATACAATTGTATAAAAAAAATCTGCAAAAGTCTAAAATCTTGAATTTTTTTTAGATTTTACCGACAGGAAGCAGCTTTCTGTATTTTTAGTACATCCTCCAGGCACATTTTTAATTTTATTGTATACATTTAGAGTGACTGTATCCCTTTTACTGGAAGTTGTGATCATCTTATCTTTTCAGGACTTTTGTATTCTGATCACTTGAAAAATATAAAATTATAGAGCCTGTTTCCTACTTATTTCCTGCGTACAAACCAAGCAGGTACACTACGTAAAACATTGAAACTATTGTATGGTTGCCAAGACAGAAAGTTACATTTGCCTTTTAAGATCAAGGTGAAAAGATGCAGGCCATATCAGGTTCATTTTTTCACAGCATTTTATTGAAATGATGAATGCAAGAATGGGTGAACAAGTAGAAACACGTCAATAAAACAACATATCGAGTCATTATGTATTATTTTGCTTTTAAAAAGGCATTTTCAGTTTTTTTTTCTCAAAAAACAGCCTTAAAAACAGCAACACTTTTTTAACATTCAACAATACACTAAGTAGAATGCCATCTATCCAACGAATCCCAACACAAAAACACACAAAAGGGTTGAACTTTGAAGGTTTCTCTATAGCAAATACTGAATAAATCTGCATGACTAATCGTTTGTGTTTAGCAAATGCTCAATGACAATTATCTGAAGAATTTTTCCATCACAAAAAAGAGCACGACTTATGTAGCAAATTTCAAAGAAATTGGACAAGCCCTTTCAGAGAATACCGATTTTTGTGACCATAAATGGCATTAATTTCCCCAAAAAGACAAATATTGAAATTTCACCACATCTATACACATCCAATCAATTTGGACATGCTGCTAAAGAGAAATAGATGTTTTGATCAAAAAAGGGCAAAAATTGCCCCACCCCCCAACACAAATATGCAAATTTCACTATGTGTTGCAAACAGCTTCTCAGCTTGTCAAAATCAATTGTAAATCATGAGATATGCATGATGTTTGGCAGGGTGAATGTAGGCATTTCACCACGCAGAAGAAGGGGAAGCCAGGAAACCAAAATAGTCAATTTTCAAAACTATAGGAAGCTACTGAGGAGCAAGAAGACCATGTTTCAGAGGAAGATGTGTAATCTGAAAAAATACTCTCCAAGTGCCACCAAATAACACCATTTTAATCTCTATTTTTCCAAAGCTCCAATGGCGCTTGCGCGGTCGCTTTGGTGCTTTGCACCACATCTTCGCCCTCTTCAAGTTGTAAAAATATCCTACGGAGGGAAACTCATTGCCAACATTGCCTTTTGTTCTGATTTGTCTCATTTATATGAATCATCTGTTCAGAATAGTTTACAGAACCAGGAGTGACGGATGGACTGTCATTGGTTGTGCAAAGATCAGTCTCTGATTCTACCACCACCACTTCTTCATTTCCTTATGTAACACACCTCATCCGCAGTCTGTATTCTAATTCGCCAGTTGATAGTCACGTGGGATGCATTCTTTTTGTGCTGATCCACGTAAACGACGTCATCAGGCATCATTTGTTGGAACTGTTGCCTGCCAGGCATCAGTTCCGAAAAATGATGCCCGCTGACGTCAAAACCGACATTGACGCATGCGCGGACCGGAATGTAAACAAAGATGTCGTCTGCGGCCGATCCATAGGCGCACGACGAATTTTAAAATCACTTGTCTGTAATTGAATGGTGAAACTTGCATTTTATTAACGACTGTGCAAACAGAAATCATGCGGACAGCTTTTGAGACATACTGTGAGCAGCGCCCAGAACACGGCTGTGGCCGCTCGGCTATCTTGTACACATTATGCATTACTCTAAAGGTACGAAACTATCGGGAAAATAATTTAAATAAAATCCGTAAAATAAAACGTTGTTGGCAACCCTGGGGATTCAAACTTCTCTGTGTTGTCGCATGCGTGGTACTAAATCGATCGACTGGGTTCTTGAAACACAAAAACTGCACCGGGCCATGTAATTGCTGGTAAGTCGCTAAATTTTACCTCCGGACAACTCCCGTGACACCGCCATTTTGAAGGCTCCCATATCAGTACGAATAACAATGACGTATTGGTTTAAAAGGAAAATATGCGCATGCGTCAACTTCAAACTGCACACTTTGAAAATGGCGCTGGCATGGGACTTGTCCGTAAAAAAACATTGCGCTAATTATCAGCCGTAGATAGGGCCGATGTTGACTTTACAAGTTAGGAAGCCGATCGATCGATTTGTGTAAGTATTCCCTTGATTAAATTGAAGATTGAATCTCGAGAATGGTCAATAACCGTTAATTTTGTCTAATTTAAAAATTATTTTCCAAATACTTTCGTACCTTTAGAGTAATGTGTACAAGACAGCCGAGCGGCCACAACCGTGTTTTGGGCGTTGCTCACTGTATGTCTCAAAAGCTGCTTGCATGATTTCCGTTCGTACAGTGATCAATAAAATGCATGTTTCAACATTAAAATTGTAGACTAGTGATTTTAAAATTCGCCGTTTCTATAAAGTTAGTAACGTTAACAGTAGAGCTGAGCGGCCACAGCCGTGCACGGGGCACTGTTCACTGTAAGTCTCAATAGCTGCCCGTACGATTTCCGTTTGCACAGATTTTAATAAAATGCATGTTTCAACATTAAAATTACAGACAAGTGATTTCAAAAGACGTCGTGCGCCTTTGGTCGATCGAAACGATAGTCGAGAATTTTTTTGGTTTATCCTACTTTCTGAAGAAGAATTGAATGCTTTGGTTTCCAACAAGGAATCGAAACGGAAGAAAACCATAATCAAAATTAGAACGTTTTGCAGAAGTATTGCGATCCTGTAAGGAAAAAATGTTTTCTTACTGAACCACTCCAACATATTACATCATAGGCCTACATGAGACAAGTTTTGTGTATAGTACGTTCTTATGCATGGCTACGGATGAGATGTGTTACAAAACACATATTGACTGGCCATGAGGGCAACAGCATACGTCTTTAACCCCTCGGGCCTGTGAGTCACCCCCAAAAACAGACTGTTTCTCTCGGCCTACGGCCTCGGGAAACAGTCCGTTTTTTAGGGGTTACTCACAGTCCCTCGGGGTACAGACGTATGCTGTTGCCCTCATCGCCAGTCAATATGTGTAGACTGTTCCAGTTTTAGGCAGTACTGTTGGACATTCAGTGCGCAAGATGATCTGCAACATTTCGCGAAATCTATCAGCAATATAAATCACTAGGCTATATGTATGTTGGGGTTGCAGCACACAATCTTATTTGCGCTAGTGATATGGAATTACATTGTATCCCCAGACGGCGTCGAAGTAACAAAATTATAAATCTGAAAATTTACTCAGAAAAAAAAATTAGCAAAGCTTTTCTCATTATGAAAAAAAATTCAGAAATTTACAATTGTAAAACAAAAATGTTCACAATTTCATTGTGACCATCCCCTCCAAAGATCTAATGTTCCGTCCCTAAGAGTGGGTGGATGTGTGACGACCAGTTTCAGTAGTGAGCTGTGCGCTCTGTGTACATACACACCGTAAAGAAGAAGATATCTCTGCATAATTTTGTAATAAGGTATGAAACCACGAGTTGACAGCTTTGTTTTGCAGTGAATAGCACAGTATGTTCTAGAGTAGAATACTATATAAAAAGTTGTACGCTATTACCTCACATCTAAAATTAACATCCACATCCTGGTTCCACGTAAAGTGACAGGGTAACTTTTGCAGTATTTCTTCGTAGGACTGTTGTATATCGTCGAATTTAAATGAAAATTCTGTTGAGAGTAACAAGAATGTGAATCAGATAAGTTACTGAAAATGTACATTTTAGCGTTCACAGCAGATTTATTCTGCCTGACGAAAGAATAATATCGGTTACTCATGCAATTTGTCGTGTGAATCACACGGAACAGAAAAATACATAAATCAGAAACTATTTGAGCATCGGCGAAAGTTGCTGTTTTGACAACCGTCTGTTTAGAAAGATGCTGAAAGGTACACACAATATAACTTTTTATCATACATGCTATGACTGTATCGCCATTCTCCTATTTTTTAGACGGTACTGATATGAACCCGTATTTAACTAATGAAAATACGAATTACATTTTCACTGTAACCGAACTACTTACAGCTATGTGTACGCGTGTCCTTCGCTGGTATGCGTGACCTTCGTTGGTATGTTCATATAAAACAGCTGAGCGAATAAGACAAACGACAATCCGAAACATCATTTGACATTACGATTGCGGTCAAAATTTTGTTGTTTGCAGCAGTTCATGGGCACTGCACTTAGGTACAAGTACAATTGTACCAATAACATACATACGAACGCATTGAAAATTTGTATCATTTGCCTACACCTGTCATCGTTCACGGCCGGTCCCATACGGTTCAAAGTTTTCATGTCGTCTACGCTGCTGAAGATTAAGATACCGGTTGACAGTGCATGGTGATAGAACCGCTTCGCGACAAGTTTCCTGTTGATGAGCTTAAGTATCTACGTGGTAAATTACATCGTTTACAGCCATGAATGAGCCACAAAAATCCAACCGCACTGAAAATACTCGCGACAGACAAGGTGCACATATTATTTTTCCGAATTGTGCCTGTCAGTGAGATTCACAGACACAGGTCATGATCGTGTCCGATGGCGCCGGTGCGGGTTTCAGATACGATGTAAGATCTAGGGAAAGTCAAACTTTCATTTAGGTTGTCAAAGGAAGTTTAGTTCTATTTAGGCAAGCCGGAAACGAAAATATACCTTTGAAATGTTTTATTCGTACAGCAAAAAAATCACCAGTTACGACACTAAAGCTTACAGTGTACTCACTTAATGTTTTCCCTAATCCGTTCACAAATTCCTTTCTAAGATGGTAAATTCGGTATATTTGACGTCTGGGGATATGTATAATTCTTCAAGATAAACTGACTGCTACGGGTATTATATCCACTGTGCATTCATAGATGTCGCAGAGCTGCTTGCTCTATGCTCTAAGCTGTTCATAATCGATTGAGTTTGAAATCGAACGCTGGCGTGGCGCGAGTATTTTGACCCGATTTTGACGGCCTCATAACTTTAACGCTTGGATGAAGTTATGTATCACCCATGAAAACACACTCATTTTACATACTCCAGCCTATGGTTTATATCCAACGTCATTGTAAACTAAAAGAAAATATTCTTGAAATTGTGAAAACCTGTGTCGACATCGTAATATTTAAATTGTTCGCTTTAAAAGTGCTCCATAAACCCTCCCTTGAAGTGGAATGGCCAAATAGGGGAATAATATCAAGAAGTGATACGGTTGTCATCACACTCCTTAGCAACCAACTTTTTATAAGTAGCCTATAGCGAGGAGCAAGCAAGGTCGATTTCAGTTGATTTCGTCGGTAATTTCGGAACGTCCGTAGGAAAACAGTCATAACCAAAGCATGCATGTATGATAAAGGGGTTATTACACGAAGTTTGGGCGATGCCGCGCCGTATTCTCTTGATGTGTCCGCATTTTGACTCGTTGCTGCGCAACTCGTCAAAACCCGGACACATCACTCGAATATATTGCGGTATCGCCTAAACTTCGTGTAGTAACCCCTAATTACATCAATGCCGAGAATTTACCTTCAATATTAGTATCGACAGACTGTTTTCTTTCGCTCTCCGGATTTATTATTTCATCGACGATCTTAAGTAATGTACGTTTTTCCTCCGTAAGTTTGGTGATTGCAGTGCCAAGTTTTCCGAGCTTTTCTTCTTCTTTCTTCACAATTTCTTCATGATTTACTTCCATTGTTTGATACTGATCTTGTAAGGAAGTATAATCCCGTTCGATCGATTTCAACTGCTGTCGGATCTTGTGTTCGTCATACATCAGAGTGACTGTATGTAGATAGGTATTTGTTGCGGGCGATTCCACAATCCTGAACAAGCGCTCTCTTAAATCTGAATCTTGTTGCTGAGCTAACTCCTCAGAAAAAATGGCAACTCCGCTCCTTTCTATCATCGCCTTCAATTCTTTCGAGATTAAAAAAACACAAGGACAAGACTGTTTTAATAAAGTAGATCAGCGGGGCAAGTAGAAAGTGTCAGTTTGCACTTTTTCTTCCAAAATTGATACAAAATTAATCCAGCATAAGAATCCTTTTAATCAGAGGAAACAGTCGGATAAAAAATATTATACACTCACCCGTTGCATCGTACTGACAGCTCTTTCCATCTGACTCTTCTGATCTTACACGGGACAGCTGATTTGTGTTTAGATTCAAATATCGATTGATTCCAAGAGCACCAAGTATCTCTGGTCGCTCTTTCGCCAAAGTTGAAACTAGATGAGGAGTTTGTTCTTCGAATAGCATTACAGACGATACTTCTTTGTCTCTAGTTTGGACAGGTATGTCAGTTTCATAAGTGCCACCACCTCTGAGTATTTTGGTCAACTCAGCCTTCCTCTCGTCCGATTCAGAGACATATCTTTCTAATTCGACCACTACATAAGGAGTAATTTCATCTGAAACATAATATTATAACATAACAAGTTTCGAGGAACTTGTGATACGATAAACATCTCATACCATGACTCACTGTGGGTACTTCCCGTACTTGTAATTGGATACCTGAGCATGGAAACGTAATCCTTCCATAATGGTGATATTTAAGGATGGCGTTTTCTTTCAGAATGTTAAGGATAATGTCCTTTTTACTCCAATATTTACAATAAGTTTCTGACCTATCGTTTATGCGGACACATTTTAAAGCACTTATATAAGACTAAGTTTTTTGTTCTTCTTTTTTGTGCGAATATCTAAAATCAATTTTTCTTGAGTTCATAAGGATAACAAAGGAATGGCGACCATTTTGAAAATTTGTAAGGTGAGCGCCGATTTTTATTCTTTATTGTGATTG
This sequence comes from Ptychodera flava, assembly GCA_001465055.1. Taxonomy (NCBI): domain Eukaryota; kingdom Metazoa; phylum Hemichordata; class Enteropneusta; family Ptychoderidae; genus Ptychodera; species Ptychodera flava. The sequence goes on along the minus strand of LD345264.1, from coordinate 78,055 downwards.
AGAAGATTTAAAAGTTTACTTGAGGAAAGTTTAGCAAAACTTTTTTTTTATTTCGAGGTACAAACTACCTTAAGCATGGCTAACTGATTTGAAAATTTGCCAAACATTTACAGGTACAATTCAACAATGTAACATTTTCATTGACTTTGGTTTCCTTCGATAGATTCATAAATAATACGGTTATCCTAGACAATTCGATTTATCGAGTCGTACCTTACCTTCTGTTTCTATCATCTTTCCACACACTTGGCACAGATCGGAAGATGCATCTTCTGGTTCGTAACCTATTGGCGAAAAAATTTAAATTTTAAGTACGATATCTTATTAAGATGTTTATCACAAGGGTTTGAGTTGGTGTTGCAGTGTTACGTAGAGATTAAAATGTTTCAGACTGAGAATGATTTTGTGTCGACAACCTGATTGGATAAGTTTGCTTCTCTACCCCTCTTCTCTACTGTTAATGTGATGATTTTTATTCACTTATTTAATGTATTTATCCGCCATGAACAATTAAAGAAAGGGTCTATATAGGATTTGGTGACTAAACCAAGGGCAAATCACCCATACAATGTCAGTCCCAACAGCGCACTTCATGATGAGCAAAACAAAAGTTGACATAGAATGCGAAAAACAGTTTAAAGCAAAATACAACAATAAAATATATTATAAAATACAAAATCCAAATCTCTGAAGGTCTGCACATGGTTATCCATGCTCAAGTATTTTGTGGATCAAACGAACTTATATAATTTGTTCCAAGAACTCTTATAAGAAACAAAACTTCTTCTCAATCATTAAGAAGTCACGCGTAGACCATGGAATTGAAACATTACATCTTTTGCACGTTGTACCTGAAAATTTGAAGGATGCGTTTTACCTAATGGTTTACGGTTAGTCATATCGTCTTTTAAAAGTTGGTCATTGAAGGGCGTGTTTATGAAACTGCTGGCGTGTTATGTTTTGATTGGCGTGAAGCAGTGTTTCTGCCCTGAGAGCTCACAAAGTAAGTATAATTGCTACGCGACCGGCAGCACAATGCCATCTCGTCGTACTTATCTCATAATCTTATCTCGTGCAATAATCAACCAAGAACAAAGTCTCAAAAAAATCTAACATCTGTGAAGCTCATTTTTATATGAAAAGGCCGTAATCTACGGAGACGACCATGGAACAAAAGGCATGCCGCGTTGCTAGTCTGTTTTTCTACTTGTCTGTGATGCAAGCTAAACAATGTAGTCTTGCTGCTTATCGGGGACAATCAAGCTATATTCTAAGGAAATTATATATAAATTATTTTTTTTTGGAAAATAACTTACCCTCCTTCAAATATTTCAACTGTACCACAGCCTGTCGATATTGCCACCGTGGCAATGACACTTTCAAGGATACAGAAGATACTCGATATCTTTGTAATCTTTCAACACTTGCAATATCCTCTGTGAACAGAGACTGGAGTTTCCCACGTCTGTAGTCGATCCATAACTTTTTCACGGATTCTGATGTCTCACAGTGCACTACCACACACAGACTTTTCTTTTTAACAAGTATGACAGTCACGGGACCAAGACTTTGAAGATGTGCCTGTACATGGGGTAGATCTTCTTGGGTTCTTATTTCATTTAACATAAACATCGCTTCCTTTTTTATTTCTTCAACCAATGTTACACCAAGGTCAACAATGGGTGTACAAGCTGTCACAGTAATACTGACTTCCACAATCCCTAATGTAAGATATTTGAATTGTAAGTCAATGAATAACTATATTATAAGTGTGTTACCATGTCTATTTAGAGTTAAGATGCGGTCTGTTCAAATGAAAATAGTAGTGCCAAAATATTTAATAGTTTGCAGATGCATGCACGGTCAAAATCGAGCACTCCAGAAAGACTAGTCCACTTGTACTTACATGAAGCACACATATTCATCGGAATGGCTTAAAGTAGGTTAATTCACATGACTATACAATTACTGAGTGTAAACTCTGTAGACGTATTTCTCAATATTGTCAAATACTCAAAACATCTTCCCTTCGTACTCTAATTTCCACATAGCTTTAAAAGCAGATTTGGGGATTAAAGGCATAACCTCATTACAAATGTATTCAAAATATGATAAAATTTAAATTGGACTCTGATAGCTTTCAATTTTCTCGTGTAGATTCTTAAAGTTAATTTCATGCTGAATATCGAACAGTGACTATGCCTGAATTGTGAATATTTGTGCCAAATTGTCTCATAATTCGATACATCATCTGTTTCTCAAAAGGACCTGTCCTGTGGCTTTCAAGCTGTTGTGTAGCTCCCTTACTTGATGCTGATTTGTTTGAAAGATGTGAACATTTGACCCGGTGAATATCAGATTTATTTTCTCAGTTTTTTTCCAAGCCCCTCCTCTTTAGCTGTTTGGCTCAGGATGGCCTTTCAAAATGGATTATTTGGATTTAATAACATAATCATGATATTTTGATGTTTCAATTTTTAAATGACTTTTCTCATTTTTGGTGAAAATTATTTCCAAACAAATCATGCATCTTATCAATTTGTTACATGAGCTGCGATTGAATATTAACACCAAAGAACACAGTGTCATTTATGTCTTTTTAGCTTACGTGTTTATACATGTGAGCTAATGTTGCACCAATGTCTGTCTGTCTGTCTGTCTAAACAATAACTAAAAAGCGCTTGAACGGATTTAAGTCAGTTTTAGTAGATAGATACCATATGCTAATGGCAAGATCTAATTAGATTTTGGTTAGTGTGCGTTGCATATCAATGAAATTATCAATATCGTTTTTTTTTCATATAATGGTTTCCAATGAAGACAGCAAAGACAGTGTCGACATATATCAAGAAACACTGCACAAAATTTTCGCTAATGACAATCTCAGAACATTTTGATGATACTGTGAGTGTAATGTCAATTATCTGCTCATTTACATTTAATAAACATTTGTAATTAGTGATATAACCCCAAAAATCCTACACCAAATTTGATGATATCTACTACAAGTATAGATCTAATAGATATCTAATTGTACAGAGAAGCATTGAGCAGTGTCAAGTTAATGAACAGCTCATTTGCATATTTAATGAAGTCTGTAATTAGTCATATAACTCCGAAATAACTGCACCGAATTTGATGAAATATGTTGCAGATGCTGATCCAATAGACATCCGACTGTGTTGTGAAGCATTTAGTAACATTTACTAGTGTGAAGTTAATTACAGGTTCATTTAAGTATTATATGAAGTTTGTAATTAGAGATATAACTCTGAAATTATGGCACCAAATTTGGAGAAACCTGCTACAGATATTGACCTGATAAATATCCAGTTGTCGCGTGAGACATTGAGCACCGTCAAGTTGATCTGACAGATATCTGATTGTTCTGTAAAGCTTACTACTGTGTAGTGAACATGCTGTCAACCACGTTAGCACATTCAGTTCACATCTGGTTTGTGAGAGGGAATGTAACTAAGTATATGCGGATTCCTTGTTCTCTGAATTGGAAACGAAAGTCATGGTTCGAAATTCCACAAAGTACCACATTGCTTCGATGCACATAAAACGATTGCATACTAGCTTGGGATTAATAGAATCTCACACCCCCAAGGACCTTGGATCAGATTTCTCACACGAGTTGGGGATATTTTTTCTCACGTCCCCAGTGCGCTGGGAGTGTGAGAACACCAGTGTGAGACCAATTTGTTTTCACATTCCTTGACGCTGGGAGTGTGGGATCGACGGTGTGGGAAAAATCGATCCCACACTCTCAGAAATCGTCCCACACTCTGAAGTAAATATTACACGAGCTCTGATTGGATGATAGACAGTCTGTTTCGTTCCACGCGCAAAATGTTATCCAATGGCACGACGAGTAACACACGGACCAGAACTACAAAGTAAAGCGGGTCAGAGTACAGTGGCAGACGACAGAGTTGTCACGATTTTGGATAATGTTGTACTTGTCCAATGTGAATTTAACGCATTTTGTGGTCATGTGAGAAAAAGAATCTCGCACACCAAGGACCTGGAATCAGATTTCTCACACTCGTTGGCGATAGTTTGTCTCACACTCGCCTGCGGCTCGTGTGAGACAAAATATCCCCAACTCGTGTGAGAAATCTGATCCCAGGTCCTTTGGGTGTGAGATTCTATTATTCTCACACTCTTTGTTGCGCGAACGAACGCCTCGTATGTGAAACGTATGTTGATTGGTCAATTCTGCTCAGCGCCCAATTCTCTGTACGAATTATTTGACGAATAGAACATCGCGTAATGTACAACTGGCACTGCAGCAGACAGACGACTGAACCGCAGAGCGAACAGGTTGTTCTAGATTTGAGTACGGTCAGCGTCACGTCGGCAACAAATACTCGAAGGATGACCGCTTTTATGTTGTGACGGGAGAATTCAGGCCATTACAAACCTATCGGCTGTTTACGCTCGTCGACATATTTTCTGGAGAAGAACTGAATTGACAGCGATACAGTTAGCGAAAGACTTCGATGAGCAAGCCATCTGCACACGAGGCTGTAGCAGACGACAGCGTTCACGCAATGTCATCAACAGATGGCCACCAGAGCTGTTTCGCAACATTTTCCTCAGATAACCTGGAGAATTTTTTGGCTGACCAACAAAACAAAATTGCCATATCGGTAATATACTTGTTAACGTGTTTGATATGCGCATCAATGAAAGGAACTTCATTTTTCTGTGCGGAATGATACAAATGAAACAAGAGCAATCAGGTGCTGTTTTTTGATCGTATAAACCTACCACAATAAAATGCAATTTTCTAAAGATATTGGAGGGACGTGAGAAAAATAATACCACACCCAAACGGGTTGGGATGGAATGTCTCACACTCGTTAGGGAATTCTGTCTCACACGAGCCGAACAGAATTCCCCAACTCGTGTGAGATATTCCATCCCAACCCGTTGGGGTGTGGGATTCTATTAGTCTCACACGAGCCGAAGGCAAGTGTGAGACAAAATATCCCCAACGAGAGTGAGAAATCTGATCCAAGGTCCTTGGTGTGTGAGATTCTTTTTCTAACATGACCACAAAATGCGTTAAATTCACATTGGACACGTACAGTATTATCAATAATCGTGACAACTCTGTCGTCTGCCACTGTACTCTGACCTGCTTACTTTGTAGTATCGGCCCGTGTGTTACTCGTCGTGCCATTGGATAACATTTTGCGCGTGGAACGAAATCGACTGTTCATCATCCAATCAGAGCTCGTGTAATATTTACTGCAGAGTGTGGGACGATTTCTGTCGATCCTGCACTCTCAGCGGCCGCGAATGCGAGAAATAATACACATTTTAGGCGAGCATTTATATTATGCAGTGGAATAGTGAAGCTTGAGTCAAGGCTGTTCGAGGCAAAGTCAAGATACATAATTGGTACAGAACTACACGTACAGGCAAATTAAAACTCAGTATCATGTACGCGTTTCCATCTTCCCCATTTGTAGTCTGTTTGAATGTACTTACCTATCAAAGTGTTTTGCACGTAAAGAATCGATTTATTGTCACCGTTTTCATTACTGCCGTAGTTGCTTTCTTCTGCAGCTCCTTGTACTTTCTCAGAGGGTGCGGGAGTTTCATCAGTTGCGGTCTCCCCCATACCCGTGTATTCTGAATCAAAGTGCAGGCAGAAGACAACAAAGGATCTTGGCAAATCATTTGGACTTTAGTCCTTGAACATTGGAAGTTGAGAAATATAATTTCAGTTCTTCGATGTTGTTATACAGATCAACAGATATGTCTGCATTGGCCACAAATCCTTGGCGCTGTGGTATTTACGGCAGCTGTGTTTACATGAGTGATATGAATTGCTTTTCGCAGTCTCGTTGTATGACTGACCATTTTGCTACCCATTTAGCCATATGGCTACCAGGACTATTATTGCGTACGCTTAAATCCCCTAAATGGTTAAGTTTTAAAAATAAATCAGTGCAGAGACAACCAAACATATTTTTATGAATTTTGTCGTAAATATTAATTTTGTCGTAAATATTCTACACACTATAATGATTCAACAAATTATGAACTGAAAGTGCTACCATGTTTTGGTATATGTTGTAGATGTCTGATGATCAATGCTTATTTGTGGTATCTTTGCATTGAGTTTGTAACTTCATTACAATTGTTATAATAAACATCCTGAGTTATAGGTTCATTAGGAAAATACAAAGTTGTAATAAGTTGAAATAAAAATGCCTTAAATGCAACAAGTTTTTGCTGCCGTAATATCATTGTATTATCACTTTTATATTGCAAGTTTAATTGCCTTTGAAATTTGATAAAGTCCTTCACGTTACACATGCCAAATTGTGAATCCTCATTCACATGCAAAGTACAAATTAGCTATAGTGAAAACCAAAATGTATTTCACTACTACAATATCATTGTCCGATCAAAATACAATATAAAGTGAGTTTCCTCAACTTTGGCCAGGTTCTTCTTAATAAATTGCACTGCTTTGTAAAAGTTATTAATATACAAATTCATTTAGTTCACGTGAAAATGCTAAATGTCTTTTCCTACTATTACATCATTATATCAGAACAAATTCAATCCAATTTGGCCATCGTCTATTCCTCCAGTCTTATGTCTCTAATTGGCAATGATCAAAAATAATTAGCTAATGTAAAAGCACTACTTGGCCTTTCTTTAAAGTGTAAGATACCTGTATCTTCAATGTGTGTATAAGTTTTATCAATTTTGGTCAATCAAGATATGTCCCAAATTAGAAAAGTTCGTTGAATATGCAAATAAGTTATACGATCGATGTAAAAGGCAAAACGACTTCCATTACTGTTAGGGGCGACAGTAAAGGCTCAATGTCTGGTAAAAAACTTAATTCTTTAAGTTTTGTACATCCCTCGCCCATGAAACTCATTTGTTGAATGTTGATCAGAGATTCGCATTATTTCCTTACTATGACACTTCGAATCATACTTAAACATACTCAGGATTGGTGATATTAAAACAAAACAAAACAAAAAAAAAACATTATTCAAAATTTATGAAAAACATCTTTCATTCAAAATACTACTCGGTCTACCACTGTAAATATAACACCAATATCAAAGCATCATAGGGTCTCGATCGAATTTGCCGTACGAGAGGGACGAGAACGCGTAATTACTCAGGGTTTTCACTATAGGATATCTCTCAGGGAAGAATTTGAAAGTACAGGGGGGGGGGGAACGCGCAAAAGGCCAAGGGGGAGAGCACGAGAGGTCCCCTTTTCGCATCGAAAATTTTGAGTAATTGATGTGTGCAATGGTGTAATCTGAGAGGTGTTTCAAATTGTATTGTATCAAGTAAGATTGTTTGAAAATGACATTCGACAATGATATTTTTATTTCATTTTTTTCATGATTAGTTCCATATTAACAATATTCAACAATCCAACAATGACAATACATTTGAAAATGGTGAAAACAGCTCTCATTTACCAGAGATTACCGATCAAAGAATTTCTAGGAATTGCAAAATTAAAAAGATAAAAACATTTATCATCAAAATCGACAAAAAATATCGGTTATTTTAATTCTACTCCCCTTCATGGACAATCGAACAGAAATGTACCATTAAATCAATCAAGATCAATGACGCTGCGTGACAAAGGGGCCGTGTCACAGTGTTCATTAAGTCTTACACGATCTGAAAGTTTTGAAAACGTGTTGCTTGACTTGCAATTTCATAATATATAACATAACACGAGGAGACAGGACTCACTGTTGTATCAGCGGCTGGGCCGTGAAGGCTAGCCATGGTTCCGTATTCAATAAACACAGCATCGTACGCAGGGCTAAGTGGATCACGGGCATTCTGTTGTTCTTAAATGATGGTGTATAAGCGTGTAAACATGATTTCGTATTTTAGTTTCCGTTTGGCGCTGGAGAACTTACATCGTGATTTAAAAAAAATAAAAGCCTCAACAAAAATGAGGTATTATTAATATAAAAGAAACAGACGCATTCTGCTGGTTCACCCCACAGGCGTACGGAACGTTTCGTAGATCGTCGTCGGATGGGAAGTGACTGACACTGTGAGGCCGAAGGCCGAACCTCGGTTCTGTATAATATTACAGTAATATTATACATTATCACATGAACTGGCCCGAATTCCCACCTGTGTGACGTAGAACAGGACGGATAAGAAATCCGAATTACCCCTGTTGTACGTCATCAACCGGAACTTTTTTC
>LD345264.1:57227-68125 GCA_001465055.1 Ptychodera flava | reverse complement strand
TTTACTTTCCCTAGTATCTTACATTGTCTCCGAAACCCGCACCGGTGGGACCGGACACCATCATGATCTGTGAATCTCGCTGACAGGTACAAATCGGAAATATAACAAGTGCACATCGTCTGTCGTGAGTATTTTCAGTGCGGTTGGATTTTTGTGGCTCATTTATGGTTGTAAACGATGTAGTTCATCACTCAGATACTTAAACTCGTAAACAGGAAACTTTTCGTATAGCGGTTCTGTCAATCGAGATCGTAATCTTCGGCACCGCAAAGTAGACGACATGAAAACACCACCGTATGGGATTGGCCGTGAACGATGACGGCTGTACAGGTGTCCGGTCGGCAAAACATAGACATTTTCAATGCGTTCGTTTGTATGTTTTTGGTAAAACTACTTGTACCTAAGTGCGATGCCCATGAACTGACTGCAAAGAACAAAATTTTGACCATAAATCACATTCACAATGACGTTTCGAAGTGTCACAAGTCTACGTCTAAGTTTTACATGTATGTGAACATCCCAGCGAAGGTCACGCGTACGCGTAGCTGTAAGTAGTTCGGTTACAGTGAAAATATAATTCGTATTTTCACTAGTTAAAATACGGGTTCATATTAGTACCGTCTAAACAATAGGAGAATGGCAATACAGGCATAGCATGTATGATAACGCGTCGTATTCGAGTGATGTGTCCGTATTTTGACGAGTTGCGCAGCAACGAGTCAAAATACGGACACATCACGAGAATACGACACGGTATCGCCCAAACTTCGTGTAATAACCCCTTTATCATACATGCATGCTTTGGTTATGACTGTTTTCCTACGGACGTTCCAAAATTAGCGACGAAATCAACTGAAATCGACCTTGCTTGCTCATCGCTGTACTGATAACATGTTGGTTGCTAAGGAGTGATGGCAACCGTATCACTTCTTGATATTATTCCGCTGTTGGGCCATTCCACTTCAAAGGAGGGTTTATGGCACACTTTTAAAGCGAACAATTTAAATATTAAGATGTCGACACAGGTTTTCACACTTTGAAGAAGATTTATTTTTTACTTGAAATGGCGGTGGATTTAAAAATAGGCTGGAGTGTGTAAAATGAGTGTGTTTTCGTGTTTTGAAATATACACTCATCCCTTCACGAAAGTTATGAGGCCGGCCAAAATTGGGTCAAAATACTCGCGCCGCGCCAACGTTCGATTTCAAACTCGATCATGTCGATCGAGCAGCTGAGAGCATAAAGCAAGCAGCTCTGCGACATCATCTATGAATGCACAGTGGATATAATAGCCGTACCAGTCAGTTTATTTCCAAGAATTATACATGTCCTCAGTCGTCAAATATGCCGAATTTACCATCTTAGAAAGGAATTTGTGAGCGGATTAGGGAAAACGTGAAGTGAGTACATTGTAAGCCGTAGCGTCGTAACTCGTCTCGTGATTTTGTTGCTGTACGAATTACATCGCCTGCTCGTATACTTTCGTCACTGGCTTGCCTAAATAGAACTAAGTTTCTTTCACAACAACCTAAACAAAAGTTGTACTTTCCCTAGTATCTTACATTGTCTCCGAAACCCGCACCGGCGGGACCGGACACCATCATGACCTGTGAATCTCACTGACAGGTACCAATCGGAAATATAACATGTGCACATTGTCAGTCGTGAGTAGTTTCAGTGCGGTTGCATTTTTATGGCTCATTTATGGTTGTAAACGATGTAATTCATCACTCAGATACTTAAACTCGTAAACAGGAAACTTTTCGTATAGCGGTTCTGTCAATCGAGATCGCAATCTTCGGCAGCGCAAAGTAGACGAAAACACCACCGTATGGGATTGGCCGTGAATGATGACAGGTGTCCGGTCGGCAAAACATCTACATTTTCAATGCGTTCGTTTGTATGTTTTTGGTACAACTACTTGTACCTAAGTGCGATGCCCATGAACTAACTGCAAAGAACAAAATTTTGACCATAAATCACATTCACAATGACGTTTCGAAGTGTCACAAGTCTACGTCTAAGTTTTACATGTATGTGAACATCCCAGCGAAGGTCACGCGTACGCGTAGCTGTAAGTAGTTCGGTTACAGTGAAAATATAATTCGTATTTTCACTAGTTAAAATACGGGTTCATACTAGTAGCGTCTAAACGATAGGAGAATGGCAATACAGGCATAGCATGTATGATAAATATATATACAAGGGTATGCTCATATGAACATGGAACCTGACGATGTGCTTTACAAAAAAGGGCAATCTCCAGGCAGAGTCATCTTATCGCGTATTACCCACAATTCCTGATGTGTTCGATTCGGTGATAAGTGACTCTGCCACAGGTGTCCTGTTTACGTGGTAAATCACCACATACCGATCCGCAAACCGGAAGTCAGCTCGAAAACTGACACTGTGACGAACTCGCTGAAAATACAAAGTCCATCCTCCTTGCAAAAATGTTCATCGGTTTGAAAACTAATTACTATAAGTTTATAGCAAAACACGAACTGGAAAAATATAATTGCCATTGGAACTACTTTTAAATAGTGTAATTATTCGGGAAGAAACAAGGCTTTGACCTGTTCTGACCTTTTGGCAAATCCCCTGTATCGTCTGCTGATGATGTATTTTCTTGAATTGTGACCCTTCCTGCACTCGAAGTTATTTACCAAGGCCGTATATATGAATACTCAAAAGAAAGAACAATAAATAAACACTGAAAAGAGAAAATGGCGTTTTTATTTGAATTTGTAGATAACTGTGCGCGTGCTGGAACGAATTCGAACTGCCGCGCGTTACTGTGGCAATACCATGGCTACAGTGCGCGACAGGTAAAAAAGTAGTTCATTGACGTTCCAATGACCTCGGGGTCACATTAATATTAATCTGCCTGTGCCAGAGATACTTATAAGCGTACGCGCGATAAAAACTTTGGTTCCGAGAGTGAAAAAAGGGGGGACAGGGGGGACAGATACTATTACCCAATCTCCACCGCAGAGTTCTTATCGGCGTGTCTTTCCCACAATTCCTTGCGCTGTCGCCGATAATGACTCTGCCACAGGCGTCTTGTTTACGTGGTAAATCACCACATACCGATCCGCAAACCGGAAGTCAGCTCGAAAACCGACACCGAGACGAACTCGCCGAAAATACAAAGTCCATCCTCGATGCAAAAATGTTCATCGGTTTGAAAACTAATTACTGTAAGTTTATAGCAAAACACGAACTGGAAAAATATAATTACAATTGGAACTACTTTTAAAAAGTGTAATTATTCGGGAAGAAACAAGGCTTTGACCTGTTCTGACCTTTTGGCAAATCCCCTGTATCGTCTGCTGATGATGTATTTTCTTGAATTGTGACCCCTCCTGCACTCAAAGTTATTTACCAAGGCCGTATATATGAATACTCAAGAATGAACAATAAATAAACACTAAAAAGAGAAAATGGCGTTTTTATTTGAATTTGTAGATAACTGTGCGCGTGCTGGAACGAATTTGAACTGCCGCGCGTTACTGTGGCAATACCATAGTTACAGTGCGCGACATGTAAAAAAGTAGTTCATTAACGTTCCAATGACCTCGAGGTCACATGAATATTAATCTGCCTGTGCCAGAGATACTTATTAGCGTACGCGCGATAAAAACTCTGGTTCCGAGAGTGACTATTACCTTCTAAACGTCCGCAAAAGGTAAACAATTTTTTTATTTTTGCAATGTAACTCACTGACGATAGAACGTAAAATGTAGAATGAAAACAAAGAAAAAAATGTGAAAATGTAACCCTTGACCTGCAAGGCTTGTTCACGTTCCGTACGACCAAAACAGACTGAGTAAAAAAGAAACGCACATTTGAAAAAATCTTTCGGGTTCTATTGAAAGGTTTTCAGTAAAACTGAAAAAAACTTAAATGTTCTTCTTTGGAATATTATATAGGAAGGTTTTTACTACGAAGAGAAATAAAAAATAAGTCCTTTCTTCTGCGCATGACGAAACCACAGAACGGCATTTGCTATATTAGCGTATTTTGTGACGTTCGAACATCCAAAGTCGCTACCGGATAACGGCAATTTGTAACGCACATAGTCAGGATTAGCGATGCATTTATTCTCGGTCATATTTCGAATATCTACTACATGTCTGTCATTTTCATAACTTGTTGTTTTTACAAGGATGTCATTTCAAATTTCATACGTCGTTTTCGCGACGGAATTCGACTCACATCATCGGTAAATAATATCGTCCAGAAATGATTTGCATACCATTGTGTATATATATATCATGTGAAACGACACAGCGCAGGTCGCGCTAGCGTACGTACGTATAGTACGCGTATATATGCGTGCGGTCGATGTGGTCGCTTGTAACGTTCACGTAGACACGTCCGACCTTGATCTGGTTTTGTAACTAAGTCAGAATTTCAATCTGAGCGGCATTCTGTTATAAATTTCTTACACACTTATCATCAAAGTTCGTATTTACATACCTAAGCTGCTTAGTCTATTCACACTATCAATTCAGAACAACAGAGTGCCCGTGAGTGGACTTGTGTCATTTGCAAAATCTTACATTTCTGTAAAAGATATTAGTGGACTAACAGTCAGAGTCAATGTTTTTATTTATTTCATTCATTTTTTTTTTGCAACTTTGAGATTTTACGGCAGGACAAATGACCTCGCTAGCAGTGCAATTCCTCGTCCGGCCGTCGGTTTTTAATGAAAAACCTGAATTTCTACGCAATGCAATAGAAATCTTAACCAAACTAAAGTAGGGTATATTGTATTGTTTCTGTTGGATTGAAAACCTTTTTGGTTAAAGCCTCACCCAAAAAAATTAAGAATTGATTTTATCAAAGCATCTTCACTGTACATGGTAAGTTTCGTCAAGTTTTGCTAGGCCTGATATATATTTCTTAAAAGTTCATTAAAATGGAAATGATCAGCGTCATCGTCATGAACTTCTACAGCACCTTGAAATCTACCATATGAGCCCTTGATTGGCACCCGCGTTCAGATTCATAAGATATTATTCTTTCATTCTGGGAATATCTGATTACTGAACAAAATATAATGCAAATTAGCATTAATTATGAAAGCTACAACCAAATTAGTTCTTGCCAATTCCAAAGAGAATATATGTTCCTGATTTAATTCCGAAATAAGCCGTTCTTGAGATATCGCACCAGAAGACATATTACAGCTGGTAGCGCCTCGGCAGCACCAAAGATTTTAGCTCCTGTTTTCTTCCAAGTTTTGTTGCCTTTTCCGTCGAGTTTGGTGTCAGGTGAGTATATGTTTGTTTTTGTAAATGTGTCTATCATCGACTGGATTGGTCGTCACCTTGAAAGCTTTAACAATTATTGGATTCAGGCAATTTTGACTGCTGATACAAGAGTTACCTAAGTCCCCAAGCGAAAATGTCATCATTCACATACTCGAGAGCCAAGCTGATAAGCATACTGGACAGAGTCAAGAATGTCTCCACATTGAACCGCCTAAATGTCAACACCTGGCAGAAACTGAGAAGCTTTAAATTATTTAGAGTTAAACCAATCAAGAGAGGCGTTGCTGGTAGGAGGAATACACTATGTCCAATACCTATGAGAATCACCTGTCGAGTTCCATAGCAAAGATTGCCTCGTAAATTCCAGCCATATTACCGAACTAAAACTATAGTACAATACACCGATCGAACAATACTACAAAGAAGAACGTTCCGAATTTACTGCTATGTAATGCACGATCAGGAAAACTGACGAATTACAAACTGTGTGTGGTATGAATAATATCAAAATAGTTGCAATAACCGAGACCTTGTTTACTCCAGAGATCACTGATGAAACTGTCTCAATACCAAACTACACACTCTTCCGTCGTGACCTAGTTCAACACCGGGGAGGTGGTGTATGCCAGTACATAAGCAACCTGCTCCGACCAAGATTATTAAACTTTGAGACTGGAAACATCGAATCCATTTGGTGTGTCGCTCATCCTTATTCGTTGCCGAGGAATTTCACACAGCTTCTGATTGGTTTATATACCACCCACCTGGCAATGATGACAAACCAGTGTCTGACCATGTATAGGAAATTGTTGACACGATAAGATCTAAGTCACCAGAGTCAGGTATCATAATACTTGGCGATTTTAATCGAATGAACATTCAACCCATATTAAACAGTTGTCAATTGAAACAAGTTATTGATATTCCTTCTAGGGGAGATGCTAAATTAGATCTTATACTAACCAATATGCATTCATTTTACAATTCTCCAACCAGCATTGGGCCACTTTGTTCCTTAGATCATTCAATGATAATTATGAATTCTGGAGAGAAATTGAAATTACCTGCTAAGAAGGTTGGCTACAGGTCATTTAAAGACTCTAGCAAACGTGATTTTGCCAGATGGATATAAATTCAGGACTGGCAAGCTGTCTATCAAAGTGTTTCAAGTCAGGATAAAGTGACCACATTTCTCTCATCAGTTACTTCAGCAATAAATCAGAAGTTTCCTTTTAAAACAACAAAAATACATGCCAGGGATAGACCTTTTATTACCTTGCAAATTAAACAAATGATTATAAACCGCCGGAAAGCGTACAATGGCAAGAAACTAGTTCTCTACAGATTTTGGAGGAACAAAGTGAAGCAAGCAATACCTCAAAATAAGATACAGTATTACTCTAGAAAGATAGTAAGTTGTAAGACAGGAGACAGCAGACAGTGGTGGAGAGAGATCAACAGAATTAGTGGGCGTACTAAATCTTTGGTGGTACCTGAAATTAAAGTTAAGAAATTAAATGGCGCTGATTGGGCTGATGCAATCAATTCACATTTTGTAAATGTTACTAAGGATTATGCCCCTCTTGCTGACAATGACAAATTTGTACAGGACCTTTTGACAAATGATGCTCTTCCAACTATAACTTATGAGGGAGTTGTAAATTGTCTAAGTCATTACCAGTGAATAAGGCAGGGGGCCTGATCTCATCTCAAATAAAATTCTGTCTGAATTTGCTGAGGAGTTGGTCTTACTCTTAGTTAACATTTTCAATGCATCGTTGCGAATGCCTTGTGCCATCACAACTGAAGGAAGCAATTATAGTCCCCATTCCAAAGACCAACAACCAATCATCTCTTGATGACTATAGGCCAATTTCACTGACAAATAGTATTGCAAAGGTGCTAGAATGCATTGTTGGGAAGTGGATAAAATACGAAATTAGAGGTAAAATTGATGAAAAACGAAATGCATCTGTAAAAAAGTCATCATCAACATTCGCCCTAGTAGATATGTTGCAAAATTGGATAGATCAATTAGAAGGACAGGGAAATTTAGTCAGAGTGTGCTTTTTAAATTTTAGTAATGCGTTTGACAAAAAAGATCACAATATCTTGATGTCAAAACTACTGAAACTTGGCATAAATACAAACTTAGTTAAGGTAGCACACTTTTGTGCAATCGTAACTAGCAGATTAAGGTTGGTGACTGTTTGTCTAGCTGGCAAGGCATTCGAGGGCTGGTGTTCCGCAGGGTTCAAAATTAGGACCTTTGCTTTTTACAATAATGATCAATGATATTCGAGATTATCAATGCTGTTATTACATATTCATGGATGATACTACATTGTCTGAAGGATTTCATTCACAAAGACATGCTCACGTATTTCATTAATTATATATTGCAGTCGTGTGTAAATTAAAACTTTTGCTACATGTGTTCATTTTCTTAGAAAGTGTTATGATCAAAATCATGAAAATATTCACCATCGATTAATTATAAAGGTCATTATTATATAAACATGTAATTAACTTAAATAAAAATACTAAGTTTCTTTGACTTCTGCCATTGTATCACCACTTTATATAGCAAGTGTAATTGCCTTTGGTCAAGTCCTTCAAGCTAAAAATGCCAAACTGTGAAGGCACTTGGATATGCAAATTATAAAGTAGCAGACATGAAAATGCGAAATGGCTTTCAATATTGTGTTAACCTGGTATCATCAATGTACATAGCATGTTTTGCCAACTTTGATCAAATAAATCCCGGTGCAATATTCACCTCCGATTAATTATAAAGGTCATAGTTATACAAACATGTAATTAACTAAAATATAAATACTTAATTTCTTTGACTTTTGTCATTTTATCACCACTTTATATGGCAAGTGTAATTGCCTTTGGTCGAGTCCTTCAAGCTAAATATGCCAAACTGTGAAGGCACATTAGATATGCAAAAAATATATAAATTAGCAGACATGAAAATGAGAAATGGCTTTCAATATCGTATTAACCTGGTATCATCAATGTACATAGCATGTTTCGCCAACTTTGATCAAGTAAATCCCGATGCATATCTCTAATTAGGAAGGTCATTAAATATGCAATTAAGGAATTTGCTCAATTTACAGAAGAAAAAATGTTTACTGACTTTCAATAATCCCCGAATCTGGGATAATATTTTAAGATCACGCATGCGCAGTGGTGCTAATCAACACCATTGATAAAGACGGCTGGATAGTTGTCGAAAGCTCTGGTTAGAGAAATAATTCTCCCGTGCAGTACAAAGTATTTAGCTACAAGAATATAGTATGTCTGCACAGATGAGTCTGCATCATTGACTTTCAATAATGTTGTATCATAGTATCTTTACTATCATGATAGTCAGTTTTGTCAACTTAGGTAGAGTCAATCAAAATATATATCCCTAATAAGGAAGTTAATTAAATATCCAGATTAGGAATTTCCTGAAGTGAAAGTGCTTAATGACTTTCAATAATGGTATATCATGGTATCTATAATGTTCATAGCAAGTTTCATCATTTTTGGTCCTGTCAATTAAAGGGATAGTAGCTGTAACTTTTGAGAATATTTTCACTATTTTTGTTGCATGTCGCCAACTATTCACATGAATAAGCATAGTGAATCATGAAGAATCACCTACTAATAGACCTCAGTACGTAACGTGTATCAATTCCTCGTGATAAAGAATGTTGACGAAGTGAATTTCTTGACGGAGAGAAATTCAACGATGTTGACACACGGAATGCAACGTAATCGACTTTGTACGCATGTGCAAGAGAAGTACCGCACAGTTCAACTCTGGTTCAACATGGCGTCCACACTACAGCGCGCAGCGCAAGCGACCAGTACAGTGGGTCGACCGAACAATGTATCTGTCATTCACATTGACAGCTGGAAATATTACTGACAATTTGGCAATATCCGATCCTTATCATGTCTAAACAAGGAAGCACATCCACATGTCCACCACTGTGTGGCTATGCGATGTAAAATGTTTATAGTAGCCTTCACTGTCATGACCATTGAACATTACGAAAATCACTGAAAATTTACAAACGTGAGAGACCAAGTTGAGTTGCGGGTAACTGGGTAAAATTTGGTCACTTATGTAGATAAATTCTTCGCATGACTTATAGTTTGCAGTTATGTTGTCTCTTTTTCATTTGCGAAAAATCTTATTTCTGTAACCATGCATGTACACTTGTGTTGTATGTTGTCATATTCAGTGGTGATGCTCGCGACGGAAGTAAATTTTTATAAGAGTGCCCCCCATAAAAACAAACAAGCAATAAACATCCATTTAAAAATAGACTGAAATAGGCAATACTGACGATGGAAATGTCTAAAGTACGAAAGCGCCTTTCAGGGTGATTTGCCAAAATGCAAACACTCTTTCAGGAAAATAAGCAGATGAAACAGCCCGTACACATCGCAGACGGCTTTACACTGAACGATCATTGATAGTGTAACCCGGGCTTCGCGTCCGAGCTCGCGAACTGTCACTGCTCACTGTACTTGTTGTGGTCGCTGTAGAAGAAACAACGTGGCACGTTTAAATTTATTGGTTTGATATTTAGGAAACGTAACTAGAGTTAGCAAATGCAATGACACAACTACAAGTACCACAAAAATTTTGCTCAAAAAATACTGCTGATATCACTGATGTGTTCAAAACGTTACGTCAAAACAAAGGCCCAGCCACGAGCGCGTCTTACCTCAAGATATTCCAAGCTGTCGCTCAACTTGTCAAGTGAAAACATCAACCCGCCAAACTCAAAAGGTCGTGGCGCGAAATAGCGAAGTTCACCGCCAAAGCAATTCTGTTAAATCACGCCTCCAATTTTGACCTCAAAATTTCAAGATCAACCCATTTCTCAGACGTTGTTCAGACATTGTGGTCCTGTCGACTATAGGGTGAGAACACCGCCAAAATTATCTTGAAAACTTTATTTAAACTTATCTCATTATTATTATTCCATTGTTTGGTGATTTAATGATAATTATATCAGTATTTGGCCATTATTGATATTATTTGACATTATTCAGCATTGATGTCTTGATTTGGAACTTATTTCATCATTATTATGCCATTATTTGGTGATTTGGTCATTTTTATGTCATTATTTGGTCTTTATTATGCGATTATTTGGTCATGATTACGACATTGTCTTGATATTATCTTGATATTGTCTTGACATTATTATGATAATTCGGTGCTTTTGCCATTATTCGGCATTGATGTCTTGATTTAGAACTTATCTTATCATTATTATTCCATTATTTGGTGATTTGGTCATTTTTATGTCATTATTTAGTCTTTCTTATGCAATTATTTGGTCATCATTACGACATTGTCTTGATATTATCTTGATATTGTCTTGACATTATTATGTTAATTCGGTTCTTTTGCCATTATTCGGCATTGATGTCTTGATTTAGAACTTATCTTATCATTATTATTCCATTATTTGGTGATTTGGTCTTTTTCATGTCATTATTTGGTCTTTCTTATGCGATTATTTGGTCATGATTATGACATTGTCTTGACATTCTCTTGATATTGTCTTGACATTATTATGTTAATTCGGTTCTTTTGCC
>LD345264.1:28552-39292 GCA_001465055.1 Ptychodera flava | reverse complement strand
TATATATATATATATATATATATATATATATGCCTTTACCTGCCCTTGTAAGCAAAGTACATTTACATTAATTATCAAACATATATAAATGTACAGATATAACTTGTTTTTATGGGGAAAATGTTAGTAGTTTGCCAAGTAGACTCTCATGTATATTTTGATTTGACATTCTTGGATGAAGTACTATATCGGCCATATTTTGCTTTCTAATAGTTGCGAAAAATTAGTGACCCTACCCAAAAGGTATGCGATAAATTTCAGGATCATTCAAAAATGCTAACTACCTGTAATTTCTATCCCATAACTTTAAGAGGGGGATTGCAAAATAACAGCGAGTTAGAAAGAGGATTTTAACGCATTGTGAGTTTGTTAGTGGGTAGAGGGGGCATTTGAAAAAAATCTGAGAACTTTTTTGGACTTCCCCTCTCCTTCGGAGGTGTTGTGAATGCAGCCTTACGATTCGATCATTTCGTTACAGTGTACAGTCAAACAGAAAACAAGTACTCAAAGTTCCCAGATATACAACGAATAACTAAATAGTCGGGCTTTAGAACATCCAAATAAAGTACGATTATGTTAATATTTTCAAACTCAAAAGAAGCATTTCAATTTCGCTACTTAAATGAACACTAAAAGTCGGATTTTTGAAAGTATCGTTCAAGTACAATGCGAACTAAAAACTAGCAATTAGATTTCGTTGCAATAAGAATTGTTTGATTTTTGAACGTGTCGATTAAGTATTGTCATTTCATCACTATCAATGAGAAACAATTTACTCTCATGCAAAATATTTCCCCTTTTAGAGCAGCAAGTTTTCGTTTCGTCCAGCCGATGCTCCAATACTTATCTGATCAAGGGACCTGTTCATACGAACATATTGTTTCGAGATATGGGTTAACGTTTTGAATCTCTAAATAAAATAATGAACAACCCACGATGTATTATTGATCATTTATTTTAGTAAGGGAAAACCATTGATAGAGCACATCTAGCAAGCCCCTCAAATATAATCTCTGAGTTCTAAAGAGAATTTTACCCTGACCTCATGCACTGACACCTTTGACCGATTGCGTGAACAATCATAACTAGCGGAACTTCGGGACTTTCCCTCTACTCGTAGTATGACCTTCACGTCCCTGCTATGGGAAAACATGCTTGGTTCAACGCAATATAACGCGGAGTATACAAATGTTGGTTGTCATCTACATGAAATACAAAGATTGAATGCTAGTCGCATTATTAAGTCAAAGTATTTCTGGTCAATATGGTATATTTCAACACTTCTAGATCTCCGTGTAATGCTTGTACAGATTTGACTGGCTCTAGAAGTGTTGTGGCTGGTCTTCCTAATGGGTCCATTATGGCAATGGGTCAATATCGGGAATATCGTACAAAGTTGCGTGAAATGAAACAAAGCTTTTGAAAAAAATTGGCATAGAATTGAATTAATTTGCATAAATTAGCGGCTGTTTAAGATTTAACGGCGTCATCCTTCCATGTATAAAACCCTCCATCCTTTCCTCACCTTTGCCAGTGAAAAGGCTGTATTTCGAACGAATACGGTACCGTACGGTTACTGTGCATACCTGAGTATTCAGCAAATATAATTACTCACAGTGTGACATGCGAAATCAAAAGTACAAATATAAAGCTGCAAGCAACTTCATGGGGTGCAATTGCTTGCAAACACTGGCAAAAGGTACCTGAGTGATAAATCATAAAATTTAATGCCGTTAGGTGCTTCTTTAGATCAAATGCAAAGTGTGTATCACTTGTGCTTACTAATTCATAGGCATTTTTGTGAACTGGAGGTCAGGGTCGTCTGGGTCACTTGCATTTTCGCAAAAAACTATGTTCCAATATTTATCGCTGTATACCAAAAATCAGACGTCTAGCTCTGTTGGTAAGCTCAGAATAAGATATCTGCTTTTCAATGAGGTACAGGATGTTGTACTGTCTAGTGGTTCTTCCAATCAAATTTGGAGGCAGTAGCACTTTTGTCTACTGATTAATAGGTGTATTTGTGAACAAAATGAGATGAAATGTCATCTGGTTCACATGACATGTTGGCAAAAAACTTTGTTCCAATATATATCCCTATATACCAAAAATCAGACCTCTAGTTTATTGACTAAAAAGAATTAGGTATGTTTACAATTAGTGAGGTACAGGATGTGGTGCAGTAATGTCCTTATCATACCCAATATGAAGGGTGTAGAACTTGTGGTTACTACTTTATAGGATATATGCACATTTGAGGGCAAAGGTCATTTGTTTCAATAACGTTCCCCTTAGTTATGCATTTGTACAAAATACCAGATCTACAGCTCTGTTGGCTAAGCCAGAATTAGATATTTGATTGAGAAAGCTTTAGGCAAATAAGATGAATTTTAAATATTTAAACCGAGATGGCGACTAGGTCATGTGACGAGTTGGCATGGTAACCATATGAATGATTAAGGGTTTTTGAGTTTTACCTATATGCCAAATTAAAAGTCAACGTAGTGCGACGGTCTGTTAATGGGAGTCAAGATACAGTAAAGTAGATCAAAGGTTATTCATTGTCATCTAAAAACTGTCAAAAATGTGTATTTTTATATATCAAAGTTTTTGTTAGGGAGAATCCAATCTTTCAATCAAAGATGGCAGCCAGGTCACATGACCCATCGAAATTTGAGGGGTGAGGTTCAGTAGTACTCATTAGACCCAAAAGGCCCTAACAGTTTGAAACTGGTGTGAGCAGTTTTTTTAAGTTCTAGCGTGGTAGAAGAAGAAAAAGAAGAAAGCAATAGTCTTACTATTACAGTAGGAGCTAAGGCCCAAGAGCGCTGGGTTCCTTAAAAGTTCGCCACAATTTGAACAAATCTAACAGAAGTCAACCCTAAGATCATATATACTAAATTTCAACGCAATGGGATGAATAGTTTCAGAGAAGATGATTGATTGACCAAAAATGGGAAATACTGCCCCCAAAATACAATAATTAAAGCTCCAGGCAGTTTCACGTGGCCCAAGTACTTGCAAACACTAGCAAACGGATCCATATAATAATAAATAACTCTCTTGTGCCATTAGATGCTTCACCGCATAAAATTTGAAGGGTGTGTACTTGTGGTTACTGATTTATAATCATATTTGTAAACTCGAGGTCAAAGGTCGTCTGGGTCCCTTAAAAATTTTAGCAGAACTATATTTCAGAAATTTATTCATGTACACCAAAACTTAGACCTCAAGGTATATTGGTTAGCTCACAATTAGATATGTGCATATCTAGTAAGGTAAAGAATGTGGTACCTTTAGGTGGCTCATCTCATCAAATATAGAGGCAGTAGCATTTATGGTTACTGATTTATAGGTGTATTTGTAAAATTGAAGTCAAAGGTCATGTGGGTCACCTGACATTTGGCAAATAAATTGTTTCTATATTTATCCCTATATACCAAAAAACAGACCTCTACCTCTATTGGATAGCCCAGATTAATATGTGCACATAATTAATGAGGTACAGGATGTGGCGCTACAGGGTCCATAAGCATGCCAAATATGAAGGTATGGCACTTGTGATTAGTGATTGATAGGTATGTATGCATATTTGAAGTCGAAGGTCATCAAGGTTATGCGACTTCTTGTCAAAAAACTCTGCTCTCATAGACCTATGTACTGAAAAGCAGACCCTAATTCTATCGACTGGCAAAGAATTTGATTAGTGCATAATTAATTAGGTAAAGCAGACCCTAATTCTATCGGCTAGCAAAGAATTAGATTTATTTCTGCACAATTTGAACAAATGTGAAATAGATCGTCCCAAATATCAAAGCTATCTGACATTACGTTTTGAAGAAGGAGATTTTTACGGACTGTTTTACAAAAAATGACAATATTGCCTTTAAAATACAACTATGAAAATTTCACCACGATTTGAACAAATCTAACTCAAGTTACCCTAAGTAAACTGCATAGCAAATTTCAAAGCAATGGGACATGCGATTTCACAGAAGAAGATTTTTTAACCAAAAACAGCAAGAAATGCCCTAAAAATACAAAGATGCAAATTTCACCACGATTTGAACTTAAAGTGCCCTTCTCAATCCCTGGTTCTCACATTAGCGAATGTGTCAACAGCCCATTAACAGTTTGTCATTCTTTTGTTTTCCATTGAATATTTTATCAAGGAAATAATATTTATAGTCGCGCCAGCGGCTTACTGACTACACATGCGCTTATTCATAATATACTATGCGAGTAACCGGAAGTGTACCCTTCTTTCGTGGGCGCCGCCATGTTTTTTTTTTTTGAGTACTCGTAAATAAACAAATACGAAACAAATTATTATTATATAACATGCCATTTATAAAATATACCTCTTTTATTAGCTAGTAAATGTTATTATGCACCTTGTCGCTGATACAGAATGTCGTTAATATAGATATAGGGAGAAAACTGTCGTGCATATGAACGGTGGCATACGCAAAGAATGCTGGGATTGAATTTTAGAAAAGCGCCCCCAGTGTCAATAAATAAATTCAAAAATTGCCAGTTTTTAGACGGAACGCTATAGTTTTCAGCTTGCAAGTGGAAGGTGGGCAGTGCGGTTACCATTGCAATGATAATGATTGCATGATACGTCCCTTGTTTAACGCTATAGGCTGTTATCAATGTAAAACTTGCCAATTTTTGTCCAAAATTTTTACACGTTACAGAAAATCTGTAGGCCTACCTGCACTGCTGCAGGGTTTGACGTCGTGTACGTACGTGAACTGCTTTCATCAGAGGGAAACTGAGCATAGTTGTCATATATACGTTTATGAAGTAACAATTAATTACATTTTATCATGAATCAATACAAATAACATTGCCAATCTTAACCCCTGGCGCGACACCAAGGGCTGAGCCCTATATAATATTATTAGATAAATCTGATAATTGAGTGGGGGCTTTAAGTGAGGTTACCCCAAGTGAAAATTTCAAAGCAATCGTTCTTGCCGTTCAAAACAAACCAGTGTTATGTAAATTTATTGATACATTTTCCGTTATTCCGAAGGACAATATTACAGTGGTTGGGGGAGGGTCATTTTTTTGAATGTTGGACAAGGGAGCATTTTACAATACAGGTGTGCCCCTTTAATTACTGAAGGCTCCCAGGCTCGACCAGTTCGCTACAATCACATAGTGAACGAGTTACCCTTTGGTTGAAATTACACAGAGTAAAGACTTGAGTCTTTCGGGTCACGCCAATGTCGATGCAGAGACACATTTGCAGTTTCACTGAATTTTTCGGTCTAATTCAGCTCGTAAACTAGCGCCCTGGCCCTATAAGGTCAATCGTCCGCTCGTACGGGTCCGTTATTTCGGGAAGCCTCCAGCTGACCGTACAAGAGACCCTGGCAAGCGAAGATGTATAAGATCGGTTCAGCATTCGACAAAAAGCATACCGGTGACAACGGGTCACCTGCAAGTCGAAGGACAAATACCTGCTGAACCTGCATAACGTTCCGCAAACCTTATTCGACAGTCCGTTATTATAAAGCGACCAAAGTTTTGTTGGCTTCACGAAAAAATGTGATGATACATTATTGGCTTCACTAGCTCTCCTTTTGCTTTTATAAAGGTCTCTCTGAAGGTCTCATTGATGTTTATTTTTCCGCGAAATTTCACCTGGATATTGATATTTTTTACTACCACCTTAACATACGGCTGCAAAATGTTCAAGTGAACGTTAAGGTAGGTCGGGTAACTTGAACGACAAGTATTTTTCAGTCTAGTATTCGGAGCCGTCCGTCACTGCCGGTCACGAAATTACAAACGGTTACTCTAAACGCGATATTTATAGTCCAGTCAATCTACGAGATTTTGGCACCTAACCCACCACAAATTGCAACAGAATTTTTTTCTTCAGAATGCATTTTAATGAGGTACCCAGAACAACATATCAAAAGTTTACTCGAATCCACCTTGGGGAAATATGTCTAATTTGCATAAATCAAATATGGCTGCCAGCCATCCGACAGAATAACATAATTGGCCATATATCACGTATTAAACAAGCTATTTCAGTGATTTCAAAGTCTGACACTAGTTATTTGGCTCAGGGAATCATATTTGAGTTATAATGTTTCATATAGTCACTTCAGTAATTTGCATAATTCCAATATTGCGGCCAACATTCCTACAAAAGACATTTTCGGTCATATACCACGTATTAAATAAGCTATTTCAGTAATTTTAAAATTGAAAGTATATTTCTTAGGCATGGACAAACGATTTTCGAGGTGCAATGATTTGGATAGGTAATTTGTTAATTTGCATAAATCCAATATGGTGGCCAACATACCTACAGAAGACATTTTCTGTCATATACCATGTATTAACCCTTTGAGAGCCAAAGTCTATTTTTGTCAACTTTATAAAATGTACCACACTCAATTTTTCTGCTTTTTGCCAAAGTTTTCATTAACAAATGTAGCTGATGAAAAATGATATCCATTTGGTCCAAAATAATGAAAAAAATGTGCAGAAAAAATAACTGAAATTGGTAAAATATTGCATTAAAATTTTGGTGTAAAAAAGTAAAGCAATCTAAGGGTTAAACAAGCCATTTCTGTGATTTCCAAGTTTAAAGTATATTTCTTTGGCATGGACAAACAATTTTCGAGATGCAATGATTTTCATAGGTACTTCCTTAATTTGCATAAATCCAATGGGGCTGCCAACATACCTATAAAAGACATTTTCTGTCATATACCACGTATTAACCCTTTGGCCAAAGTCTATTTTTGTCAACTTATATAGAAATGTACCACAGTCAATTTTTCTGCTTTTTGCCAAAATTTTCATAAAAAAACTGTAGCTGCTGAAATATGATATCCATTCGGTCCAAAATTATGAAAATCACGTACAGAAATAATTCACAGAAATTGGTAAAATACTGCATTAAAATTTTAGTGTAAAAAATTACAGCAGTCAAAGGGTTAAACAAGCTATTTCTGTGATTTCAAAGTTAAAAGTATATTTCTTTGGCATGGACAAATGATTTTGAGGTGCAATGATTTACATAGGTACTTCGTTAATTTGCATAAATCCAATAGGCCAGCCAACATACCTACAAAAGACATTTTCTGTCATATATCATGTATTGAACAGTTTATTTCAGCCATATATTTCTTTAGCATGAAGAAACACCTTTTGCGGTTCAATGTTTTTAAAACACACTTAGATAATGTTCAGAAATGAAATATGGCTGCCAAATTAATGCCCAAATAGCTTGTAGAGAGTTTAGCAATAGGAATATCAACGAAAAAACTGTTTAGAGGGCACTGCACCCAACGCAGCGTATTGTGCTCGAAATTATTTTTTTGTAAACATTCGTCCAATTTTGAGTAATTTGTTAACCCAAGATTAAAAATTGGTTAGGTTCACCTTTTAGCTTGGCAAGCAGTCGTAAGTTGCATGATATAGAAGGGTTAATGTATGCAAATGTATGCAAATCACCCGATTTCCTGCTTCCCTTTTATCCGAATTTCAAGATTTCCAAAGAATATAACTCTAGTCTGGCTGGGTCAAATTTTCTGAAATTTTCACGTTATGTTTTTAAATGCTATGTAACAAAACAACTATTTTGTTTTTCACTAAAATTCTTACATTTTAAACTGGAGGCATTTTTATTTTAACCATGATTTTAAGCACTTTTTGAGCGTCAGTGGTTCAGAACAAGCCATTTTAGAATAAGGATATACTCTTGTTTCGAGTGAAATATTACATTTTACAAAATAGTTTCTACGGTTTTCCTTGTCATCTTAGATGAGAAATATTCCTTCGAAAAAATGTGTTGGCGACGTACACCTCCACCTTAAGTTCTTGAACATTTATTCTTACAAATGTGGAAAATAAACTATAAATTTCCTTACAATAATGATCCATTTATGAATAAAAGATTATTTTAATACCTGAATTCATTAAAATACTCCATAAATATATTGTATTTTTAAAAGAATGTTGAAGCGAATTTGGTAGACTTACATATATGACTTCCGAACGGATTAAAATACGTATATGTTGATATGCGTTTACTATTGAGAAGTAAGATAGTCATGCAATTTTAATTATTTTGTGATTTTTCTAAATATGGCAACCGTTAATGATTGTTAGTCATCTAATAGTAATCTCTTTCTGAATATAACATTGGATTCATCTGTGTATGGCATTACTTGTGATTTTCATAGGTGTTTTATACTCTACAGTGTTAAAACATGTTATCTGTATTGTTTACTGTTTTAAAAAATTCGAGTACAAAATCTTTAGTTTATAATTTAGACTGAACCCCCTCCTTATGGACGAGCGCATCTTTGGTACATCCCCTTAGACCATAGGCAAGAAGTCATCACATATAACAGCAAAAACTCAATAAACAGAACAAAGATAATGAAAACGCAGAAAAATAAAATAATGTGACCAAAAATAACACATGCCACAGTACAGACAAATTAAAACTTAGCGCTGATGCAATCAATGTCAGACTCTTAAAAACTTGATCAACACACAAACTCACAAAAATTGAAAATTGCATGCTTAGCAAAGGCTTAAAATTAATTCAAACAACTCATTAGCCCAACAGAATCCAACTGTTACACGATACAAACATTCATCTGGAAAAGTGAAACTTGGAAAAATGACTTAGATGTACTTGTTTGTATTGTGTAGTAATAGGATTCTGTGTTTGGATTAATTTTAAGCCTTTACTAAAGCATGCAGTTTTCAGATTTTTTGATTTTGTGTGTCCATTAAGTTTTAATGAATGTGACATTGTTTGCAATAGTGCTAAGTTTCAATTCGTATGTATTATGGTATTTTTTATTTTGGTCATATCATTTTTTCTGTTTTTTAGATTTTTTGTTTTTATTGTATTTTTGCTGTTATGTGTGATGTCTTCTTGCCTATCATCTAGGGGATCTTATAAAGATGCACTCATCTATAAGAAGGTGGGTCAGTCTTAATTAAAACCTAAGATTTGAACACATCTTTTTTTAACAGTAAACATTACAGATTACATGTTTTGACACTGTACAGTGTTAAACACCCTTACAAATTACGAAAATGCCGTACACAGATGAATCCAATGTTATATTCAGAAAGAGAATATATTATTCAGAAAACTAAGAATCATTAACAGACGTCATATACAGAAAAATCAAAATTTTTAAAATGAATGTCCAAGGACTTAACAGTTTCTTCTTGATAGTTTCCTAGTGCTAAAAACTATACACAACCCTTATTTATATTAGAAGCTATTACGCCATGCGGCATTAATATGGCATCCATATTTAATTTATGCAAATTGTCAAAGGGCCTTTGTAAAATTGAGCCACTAAAAGTGTTTCTTCATACCCAAGAAAAATATTAGAACTTTAAAATCACTGATATAGCTTGTTTAATGCGTGGTATATGACCAACAATGTGATTTGTAGGAATGTTGGCCAATATATTGGATTTATGCAAATTACCAAATTACCTATGCAAATCATTGCATCTCGAAAATCGTCCATGCCTAAAAAATATACTTTTAACATTAAAATCACTGAAATAACTTGTTTAATACGTGGTATGTGACCAAAAATGTCTTTTGTAGGAATGTTGGCCGTCATATTGGTATTATGCAAATTATTGAAGTGCCCATATGAAATATTATACCTCCAAAATGATTCTCTGGGCCCAATTCCTTGTGTCAGACTTTGAAATCACTGAAATAGCTTGTTTAACATGTTATATATAGCCAATTATGTTATTTTGTCGGATGGTTGGCCGCCATATTTGATTTATGCAAATAAGTCATATTTCCCCAAGGTGGATTCGAGTAAACTTTTAATATGTTGTTCTGGGTACCTCTCTGAAATGCATTCTGAAGAAAAAAATTCTGTTGCAATTTGTGGTGGGTCCAACCCTATTTTGACTGGACTATTAAATACCACAGACCACTTCTATTGATGAAAACCCAAATAAAAGCCGAAATCTCGAAAAACGTTGATTTTAATACGAACATTTTTGGCTCTATAATTAGCGAAGGTCTTTGTCATTTAGATATCGAAAGAAAATAGTAATTTATTAGTGATATTTCGACGGGCAGTGACAAACCACGCAGAGTACCTTGGACCTAAAAGTCAGAGGTCGCAGAGGTGTGAAAGAATCTATCGCGGCGTAAAGGTCAGAGTTCGGGGAAATCCTGAATGAGCAGTCACTGCATGTGATTTCATCTAATCTAGCATCAGAGTCAACCGATCTGGACATTTTGTCAACACCGAGTAGATAACTGCAAAGTCGTTGCATTGGTCAGCGTTTATCGCGTAAAGAGTGTTAGACTGTTCGTGTCCTGCGTTTCAGTCACAGTGACCAGGAGTCGAATGTAGTAAGCAGAGAAGAGGAAAACGGTACCGATGCTATCAAAGTACCTTTACTCTTTCGTATATACGAATAGCAAAGAGACGTATCGGTGAGAACATATTGGCTGAGCGAAGTGTTACATTTGCTCGGCAAGCGTTCATGAATTTTGCGAATCGTGTGACTTCCCATGATTGACAGCAGTTTAAAGGGAGGGGCCGTCGGGACTGCGCGTGTGCTACATTCATTACAAACAATGTTCTTCATGCATGATATTAAGATGCGTTAGGGAGCCGTCATTATTTATGGCCTGGGGGTCGGAGGAATCTGAGAGGGGGTCACTCAAAAAATCGAAAGCTACGAGGGGGGGGG
>LD345264.1:7945-28011 GCA_001465055.1 Ptychodera flava | reverse complement strand
TTTTCAAAAAATGTAATTGAAATCAGTGAACTGGAATATAAGTTTTGGAATACTGTCTCAGATTTCTGTTCCTTTGAGTTTTTTATATGAAAAAAAATCTGAAAAAAATACTCCCCAAGTGCCACCAAATAACACCATTTTAATCTCTATTTTTCAAAAGCTCCAATGGCAGGAGGGGGGACACCTCCCTCCTGACCTCCCCCCGCGACCGCTTTTGCGGTCGCTTGTGGTACTTTCGCACCACATCTTCCGCCTTTTGTAAACAAATTCTACGGAGAACACTGCATGTCATCAGAGCACTGGATACAGACCTGTACATCAGCCCCTGTCACAGCAATGGAACCTCTTTCTGACACAGACCTGTACCACAGGGTTTAATCAGGGGCTGTTTTTTAGGGGGTCACTCAAAATTTCTGTAGCAGAGAGGGGGAAGGTTACTCAAACACGTCATGGATTGCAGGGGGGGGGGTTACTCGAAATTTTGGAGTTTCCAAAGCAATTCCTCCGACCCCCTCCCGGCCGTAAATAATGACGGCTCCCTTACGTCAACATAGCTGTAATATTTAAAGGCCCGATAGCTGTATCTTTTTCGCATTATTTTTGTGATTTTTACTTCTAACTTAAAATATGTTAATGGGAATGTACTCATTGAGAGGTGTTTATACAAGTATAATAAACTGTCCACTGGGACTGCATGTGCAATTTTGAGCAAGATAAATATAAATGTTTGCCCAAACATAAAATGGCGCCCTCATGCAAATAAAGCAAAAACACAGTACACAGCGCATATATGCATTGGAATCTTCACAGAAACAACAGAGTAGTCCAATATAATGTATAGTGCTGAATGTTTTCCACTGGGACACCATATGCTATGTTTTCTTTGTAATATTACCAATTTTTAAAAATGGCGGGAAATCAAAAGAACGGTTAAAATTTAAATTTACTTGTCCAATTTTTCAGTGGTAAAAGACTATATCCTTTAAATGTGTAGAATATAAAGAAAACCACAGAAAAAAGAGAGCCTTTTTCAGGTTGACAAATTTCAAGAGTTACAGCTACAGGGGCTTTAACTTTCACGGTATTCATTGTTAACAAACATGTTTTAACTTTCATCAGTCGACAACGTACCCTAGATACAGTGTTTACATCGGTCTTAGGGGTCCCTGGGAGCCTTTAAACAGAGTTCAGACGAGCCCCTCCCTTTAAATTCGTAACAGTCGCCACTGCGCTCTTATCTCTGGCGACCCGGCCTAAGCGAAACATTTGGTAATTATATTCGCCATAACAAACAAAATCCTTCCTTGTTAGACAACAAGAAGTGCGGTGGATAATCACGAGCTTATACACTACGAAATTTCGTCGGAACCCTATTCAGCGAAACGAGATCGTTTTGCGGAGCTCTCATTAACGCTGTTCGCCCTTGCCACTCAAATTACGCATTTGCCCCCCACGATGCTGACTTCCTTCTAACCGCGATCCGGGTAAACACATTTATTTTCAATTCGAAAGCTATATCCTAGGCCGGTAATAGGAAACACTTCAACATTCATAGCTTGTGTTATTTTTGTTTTGAAATCTTATACGGAGAAAGATATTTTACATGCTTTTATTAACCACAAGTAATTATTTATCATTTCTGACATAACAAGAATTCAATAAGACTTACAAATGACGAAAACCGTCACAGTTTTGTGCTTTGAAAGGGTAGGATTGGGCTATCCACTTTCTGCACTCATTTTTGTCTTTAAATGTCGCAGGAACATATGGTAAAGAGAAAGATCAAAGACAATACAGCCTTCAAATAGAAAACAACTCACCTTGTGAATGTGAAGCCTTAGGCCTAGTACTTTCGATTTCGACAATAGCTGGTGAAAAGAGTCGCCATTTTATGAGGCAAAATTCCAAAATGGACATATAATGAGGTCGTGTGGGTCATTCGCGATCGTCTAACGCAGAGACCTATCACTGGCCGGATTTTCTGTGATACATGGCGCACATATTGTCGTTGCCTACGGTTTACCAACCCCCTTTACATGGGTAAATTGTGTGTTTTCGGTTGTTCCGTCATGACAACTGTCACGTAGCGTTGCTATGACGCACGTATTACCCAGCAGTCACATGTACAGGAAGTTCATATTATGGTCTGTATTGTTGTGGTCGCTTTGTCGAAACTACATTGCTGATCGGTCAAAATCTCACACAAGACCTCCAAGCCAATGTAATACACAGTGGCACGCGTCGTTTCGATGAAACAAAGTCGAGTTGTCGTGTTTTCAGACGGGATTCCGGACATTTACGGGCTGATTTTGACTTTTACGACTTTTAACGCCTGGTGGCAGGTCAAAAGTCGTACAACACCGCAGCTATAGCGACCCAAAGCTATCGACAGTACTGCCATGCGTGTATAGCCATTGTTATTACAATTCTATTGTAAGACCTTCGTCGAAAATAAGGTAGAAAAACCGTTTCACGGGGATGTTTTTGAGTGGATTAGATGATGTGTTTTTTAATTTACTCACTTTCCTACAATATCTTAGCACTCAATGTGATATAGTCGCAACATAACCAACCGACGGGTGTACTTCGAGATCTCTCTCACGCTGTCACAGGTCAGTTTTATATATTTGACAGTTTTCTGGTACTAGTCAACATTGACCTCAAAATCAGCAAATGGACGGGTCTTCTTCACAATCAAGTACTTTGTCACAGCCTAATACAATCCAATGGACTGTTTCACTTTATCATGTTTTAAACTTTTAAATGCAATGTCAGGATATCATAGCTATTACAGTTACAAATGGTTCTTGCCAAAATTAACCCCAAGGTGAGTGTAAATTATGGTTCTGCAAATAAAAACTGCTTTGTCATAGCTATAGCCAAATGAATATGAATTGACTGTTTTATATTTTATTAGCAATTTCAGGAAGCCATGCTTCCCAGAGGTCCATGTAGGCATTTTATGTGGTTCTTGTGTGCACATTTTGACCCAAAGGTCTACAAAAAAGGCTAGTTTTGCATTACAAATATATACTTTGACACAACCTGAGCTGTATGAAATCTTACATTTTAACATTGCTATATATATTCATTTTCAATTTCAGGTTACAATGGTTCTCAGATGTCCGTTTTGACTCTATAGGTCTACAAACAGGATGGTTCCGTATCACAATAATCTACCTTATCACAACCTAACACAAACACATGTGAACTGTAACACTTAACATTGTTTTCTATTTTGTTTGCAATTTCAGGGTACCATATGGTTTTCAGGGGTCCATTTTATGGACCATTGCACAGAGTCTTGCCAACATTGACCCCAAGATCTACAAATAGGATGGTATTGCATAATAAATTTCTACTCTATCACAACATAACACAAATCATTGTAAACTGTAACACTTAATTATATTGTTTTACATTCTTATTTACAATTTCATGGTACCATGGTTCTGAGCATGGTTCTTATTCACATTGAATCCAAGTCCAAGGTCTCAAAATAGGATGATCTTGCATCACAAATGACAACTACTTTATCACAACCTAACACAAATCTATATGAACTGTAACACTTAATACTTAAACATTGCTATCCATTCTTGTTTGCAATTTCAGAGAAGCATGGTTCTCAAAGGCTATTTTATGGACCATTACACACGGGTTTTGCTCACACTGACCCCAAGGTCTGCAAATAAAATGGTATTGCTTCACAAGTGAGTACTTCATCACAACCTAACACAAATCCATATAAGGTGTATCACTTGAACATTGTTTTACATCTTTATTTCGCAATATTTTTTGGGTATCATGGTTCTCAGACGTCCATTATATGGACCGTTACACATGGTCCTTAGTCACTTAGACACGAGGATTCAAATAGGGATTCAAATCGCATCACAAATAACCATTTTGTCACAACCTAACCCAAATCCATATGAATTGTCACACTTTGACATTTACTTTACATATATTTGTTTGCAACTCCAGGGTCCCATGGTTCTCTGGGGTCCATTTTGTGGACCATTGCGCTTGGTTCTTACCCAAATTAACCCTAAGGTCTACAAACAGGATGGTTTTGCATCATAAATGACTACTTTATCACAACCTAACACAAATGTATATGAACTGTCACTCGTAAGTATAGTTTTACGTTTTTATTTGCAACTTAAGGGTACCCTGGTTCTCAGAAGTTCATTTTATGGATCGTTGCAGATGGTTCTTGTTCACATTGATCCAAATGTCTACAATTAGGATGGCCTTGCATCACAAATTACTATTTTGTCACAACGTAAAACAGATTTGCAAGAAGCGTCGCACTTAAACATTGTTCTACATTTTTATTTACAATTTCAGGGTAACGTGGTTCTGAGAGGTGTATTTTATGGACCATTATACATGATTATTTCCCACATTGACCCAAAGGTCTAAAATGGGATGCTTTGTATCACAAATACTATTTATCACAACCTACCACAAATTTATATGAACTGTCACACTTAAAGATTTTTTACATGATTTATTTCGCCACAATATGGAGACACTCACCTAAGCTTGCCCCTACGAATGTGGATTTCAAGATTCAAGGCAATCAGACACACTTTCTCTGAAAAAGGCTTACCTAAATTTCTTTTTTCATGTACATTGAAAAAAAAAATAGTCATATAATTTTTCTTAGCGACATTTTTGATACAAAGTACAGTGCAGTGATTGTTAACTTTTAGAAGTTTTTATTTTCTTGCTCATGAATCAATCATATTTTACCACATCATTAAATGGTATCCTGATGTGCTTAATTGCACATTAATTTTTCAGAATTTACAAAATAATCTGCTAAATTATCTGCACATGGGAGACAGTAGACTTCACGTACTGAACTCCAAGGGTACAAATCAGAGTGATTCATAAGATATCAGTAAAACTGTGAACTGCTTGAGCCCGCTAACTCTCTTGAAGCTTTCATTCATACATAAAATTATTTGTTGGTTATCACTGTGAAAAAACAGCTTATTGTGACAAGGAAATTGCTTAGTTTCACGTATGAAAGCATTATCTTTGATTTGCGAACAAGAGAATTGGACTGAATGTCAATGTCTTTCCGTTTAGGATACAGGCAGGGATTGTTATACCTGATAAGCATCCTGTGAAATATAAAAATGTACCTTTATTACACTTCATTGAAAGAGAAACCTATACAACATGTAGACATAAATGGTTTTTAGTGACTTTAAATAAAATGTTTAAGTGGGACAGTTTATATAAATTTGTCAGGTTGTGACAAAGTTGTCATTTTTGATGAAAACCCATCCTTTTTTGAAGACATCGGTGTGAGCAAGGGCAAAAGCCATATGTAACAGTCCATAAATTGGACTTCTGGGAACCATGGTACCCTAAAATTGCTTTAAAGATGTGAAACAATGTTCAAGTGTAAGAGTTCATATGGATCTGTGTTAGGTTGTGATAAAGTATTTATTCGCGGTGCAAAAACCATCCTACTTATATACCTTTGAGTTAATGTGAACAAGAACCATGTGTAAGGGTCCATAAAATTGATCTCTGAGAACCATGACAACCTGAAATTGAAAGACAATGTATATTAAACGATGTTCAATTGTAACAGTTCATTTAAGTTTGTGTTAGGTTGTGAAAAAATTATTTGTGATGCAAAACCATCCTATTTGTAGACCTTGAGGTCAATGTGGACAAGAACCACTGGCATCGGTCCGTAAGGTAAACCTATGGGAATCATCATACCAAGATATTGCAAATAAAAAAAAAATCAAACAAGGTTTAAGTTGGACGCAATCTAAATTTGTCACAGGTTGTGACAAAGTTGCTGTTTGTGATGCACAGCCATCCCGGATCAATGTGGGTAAGAACCATGAATTGGACAGCTGAGGACCACGTACAATGAAATTGCAAATAAAATCGTAAAACAATGTAAGTGTTACAGTTCATACGGGTTTCATGTTAGGCTGTGACAAAGTAGTTATTTGTGATGCAAGACCATCCTACTTTTTGACCTTTGGGTCAATGTGAAGAAGACCACACTGTGGTCCATAAAATAGGCCTAAAATTGCAAATAAAAATGTAATACATTGTTTAAGTCTTACACTACATATGGATTTGTGTTAGGTTGTGATAAAGTAGTCATTTTGATGCAACACCATTAAATTTTAGACCTTGCAGTCTATGTGAACAAGAACCATGTGCAATGGTCCATTCAATGAACCTCTTAGGACCGTCTCATCCTGAAATTGCAAATAAGATGTAAAAGAATGTTTAAGTGTAACAGTTCATTTAAGTTGTGTTAGATTGTGAAAAAATGTTATCTGTGATGCAAAAGCTTCCCATCTTTAGCCACTGGGGTCAACGTTGGCAAAGACTACGTGTGAATAGGTGCCAAACTAAATATCCTGAAATGTAACAAGGTGGTTGTAGATTTTATTTAATTATAGCTAACATTAGAATAATTGGATGGCATTAATATGGTATTCATTTTTCATTGAATGACCTGATAAACCTTTGAATTGGAAGTGGTAAAGGTAAGAGGGAGCAACAAATTTTCAGGTCTCCTATAGGCAGTATAAAACTTTCAAGTCTCTCCTCTACCCCAAAAATTTTCGAATCCCCCTGAATTCCTTTAGCCCCCTAACTGTTTTTGTGAAAGCAGTCTTAGGCTGTGAAAAATAGAACCACATGTAATGGCCAAAATGGAACTTGGTTACCTGAAATTACAAATAACAATAAAAAACAATGTTTCCTTTAACCAATTCATATTGATTTGGGTATAGCTATTACATATACGTTTTTATGTGCAAAATCATCAATGTTACTAACCTTGAAGTCAATTTTGGCAGGAACCATTTGTAACTTCCAGGAAACTGGACTTCACGAGGGAATTATGATATCCTGAAATTGCAAATAAAAGTTTAAAACCATGTGAAAGTGAAACAGATCATTGGATTTGTGTTACTTGTGACAAAGTAGTTGACTGTGATGAAAAACCCTTTTATGTGTTGACCTTGAGGTCAATGTTGGCAAAACTGTCAAAGAAAACTTACCTTTGACAGAGTGAAAGAGATCTCGAAATATATGGTTATGTTGCGACTAGAACACATTGAGTGGAAAAAATTAAAGTGAGTAAATTTAAAACATATCATCTAATCCACTAAAATGTCACTTCTTCAGACTGTATTATGATAGTTATTTATCTATACCTTTATTTATTGTACTGAGAATTCTATGGACATATTTAGTCCGAAATAAAGTGAAATAATAAATATTATAAAAACGTCTGCTTAAAAGGTTTGTTTACCTTATTTTCGAGGACGGTCTCATGATACAATTTTACAATTGTTTCACACCTATGGCATTACTGTCGATAGCTGTGATTCATAGCTGTGGTTAAGACTTTACACCCACACCGCAGGCGTTAAAAGTGGTAAAACTCAAAATCAGCCCGTAAAAGGCAGGAATCCCGTCTGGAAACAAAACAGCTTTATTACTTTGTTTCATTGAACTTACGCGTACCACTGTATTGGTAGTGGGGCTTTTGTTCGATAGCTGACCAATCAGCATCGTGATTTTCATGGCGGAACTACTCCACAACGCGACCATAACCAATTTCTGTAACTGCATGGCCTGCACAAGCGCTAAGAAATACATAAATGTGTATTATATGCACGTTCGTACGCATGGATTTTTTGTACCACCGTCACATCATGGTCGTACTGTGTCTGTAGAAGACTGCGCGTTCTTTTTATTCCGGAGGAGAACCATTAGATAGTGCCATTATTCTATACAAATTTCGTAAGTATCATGGCAAGATTATGTAAATAATAATATAGCAGAGTAATATACCAAAATGGCAAATAACAACTAAAGAAATAAATAACTAATTAGTGTACACCATCAAAATTGAAAGACAGTATAACAGTAACAGTAAATGTTTACTGACAAAATGAGTAAATGATCCAAAAAGTTACGAGTAGCTATTTAGAGTAGCCTCGGAAGAACAAATAGTCATTCAATATGATAAGACATCAAAATCTATGTTATACAATCATGCTGTACTTTGAGAACGCATTTTATTGCTGTTTGACTAAATATCTTTTGACGGGATGTCTCAAGTAAGGGGTTCCTAATATAGATGTGCACTTGGAAATAAAAACGTTCACAGACTTGCAAATACTCAAACGAAAATACTAGTACAGGTTTGAATATCTCACAAATCCAAATGCTGTTTTCCGAACTTTTATTGCGACATACGTCTTCATTGCATATTAAAGTATTGAAAACTTGCAATTTTACATCGTTCCCATGAAAGAATGAATGTTTAACTGAATATTGAAAACTTTATCAAAATATGGCACCGTAGTTTGTATGTCAGCTAACCTCCTTCAAACAAAGGTAAGTTAAAAGTCAGGCCAAGAAAATGTTAATATTGGTCTTATAATGTTGTTGAAGTTGAACAGTGAAGGTTGACAATATTACAGTGACACAAAATATACAACATCAACTCCTGTAAATAGCTGCTGTGTGCTCAAATTAATTACGTTCTGAAGACTAAAAAGATTAAAATAATATGTATCGCTAAGATAACCACTATGTTTAAGGTAGTACTCAGCTACACTTTGACGGTTTTGAACTTTTGTTCATACCTTGCTAAAAACTTCAATTCTCTTTCATAAACATGAATAACAACATACATAATTGTATAAACTTTCAGATCAGCGCAGCAAAGTATTAAAAATTTCCGTTACTGGTATTTGAAATGCAAATTAGAAACAAGATATTGTTTCATTTTCCACAAAAGTTGCAATTTGTAACATGTCTGAAAAGATCAATTTGCAGCATACAAACCATTACAATCAGATCTGAAGACGATCATAGAATGAAACTCAATTGAGTTACTTCTACACTTTGCCTGTAATATGCCGAACAATCATAGTATAAAGCTGTCTTGGGTCGCTTCTATTGTTCCAATTTTGCCTTTTCTGCAAACTAAAGTCGGAAATTTGCCTTTCAGTTGTACTGCAAACAGAGTCAAGTCATTAACGGCTTTGTATCTTTGTTTTGTTAATGTTTATTGGAAATTACTACTGTATATGAACAAATAAAATGTTCCCACCCCCTGTGTGTAACACTGGAGGAAATACAATTATAAAGACAGACTTGGATATTGCTACACAAGTCTTGATTTTAGGATCTTTGCTTAACATAACAGAAATCGTCTGTAGTTTAGATTGTTTAAAGATAAAATTAGCTTATTTCTCGTACACTTTCAGCATTTTCTGTGTAAGTCTTAAGATGTATGCCAAATCAAATTCCACATTTTAGTATGGAAAGAGCCCCAGAAAAGCTAATAATATACATTAATGCACATTTCAAACTGCTACTAAAATATACATAACAGTCACCAAGCTACGCCCTCTGAATCTTGAAATGGCACATAAAGCTGTTTAAAAGTTCTCCTACCCAAGATTTTAAGTCATACTTTTTGCCTAAAAGTTTTTTTTTCTAGGGGAATTTGCTATATTGTCTGTCATAATAATACAACTACATGACATTCATTATATTTTTTGTTGTAGGACCCGACAAAAAATTCTTGAGGATCCCTGAACGCTCCATGCTTGCCAGAGCCCTAGTCCTAATCTGTAACAATATCCTTGTCAATAAATCGATAACGCAATGGCTCTCAAAAGTCGCTCGGGTTGTTGGCAGCGTCAGTACTCTCAGCAAGACCAACAAGACATTGCCAAAGCTTTGCGATGTAACCTTTGTTTAAACACGTCACATATGTACACATGGCAGGCTGCACAACAAGTGTAAAAACAACCTGCCTAGCCACACTTTCCGTCAATGGAAGCAGGACTAGTAAACCTTGTTGTTTACCATTTCAGTGTTAACAAAACTGAAAGTGGCGCCTATCGAGCTTGTATGAATCAGGGGTCGCATGCTGGGAATTTATGCTGTTGTCTTTACCTGATTTTGACCAGCTTTTATTTTGTGTGGTTGGAAAATTGATAGTCTAGAATCGTTTCATAATTTCTGTGGCCCAATATTATGGATATCGAAACTGCGGAGAGCTTTAGGTACCGAAACTATATGGAGAGTAACTAGACTAGAAAGTGATTGCATGACTATAATTCTTTTGATAAACATGTAAACAGCGTTAAGCCAGCAGCAGTATCTTTCCTAGCCTCGCTGTTATTCATGTTTTTCGGTGTTAATATATTTTCTTCATGCTAACTTAATGTCACGCCAGGGCAACGCCCTTGAATATGTGTCACAAGATTTTTTTACCGCCAGCTCTCTCTGAAATGGTTACAGCATTGTTGGGCTGCGGAGTATTATTCGAGTACCAGTAATCTACAACGTGATATGGACCGGATGAGCTTAGTGAGAGAGGACCCAAGATAGTGTTCTAGAGTAGAGTCGTTTGATGGCTCTCTGGAAACCAAAGGATTAATACCAAGGGCATAACTGGCTGGCCAATGTTATTGGGGTTTCGCAGAACTACAGAACGACTGGCTACGTTAGTCAGATACGTTTGTGATGTATTTCTCTGTTTTGATACATGGTTTTGTCAAGGGACGAGGGTTCATGGTTATTCATTATTAATGCCGTATTGTACTGTACGCCAAGGTATTCCCATTGAGGTCCATCGGTTACCAGCCTGATCCAATCGACTATCACTTTATCATTGGCATATCACGACTGATAGTGGACG
Source organism: Ptychodera flava (assembly GCA_001465055.1). Classification (NCBI taxonomy): domain Eukaryota; kingdom Metazoa; phylum Hemichordata; class Enteropneusta; family Ptychoderidae; genus Ptychodera; species Ptychodera flava. The sequence goes on along the minus strand of LD345264.1, from coordinate 17,279 downwards.
TTCTTATCTGGTTGGGGCCAACAAGAATGAAAATATCATTTGTGTGATTATATTGGTTGAAATGATTGGCGCAGCATGGACACTGTTACATGTTGGGGACACTCCTACCAACATAGCACTACCTTGTGGTTGTGCAATTGGTCTGCCCATCCTGCTTCTCAAGAAAGGTTTTTAGATGAAAGTTGACTGAACTCGAAGAGCACAATGTACATTGTATCAATAAGCGTTAAAGGTATGGCAATCGATCCCAGGGCCTAGGAGTGGCACATGTAAAACAGTGTGTATCTTTGCGTCAGGCGGAATAAACTATTGAGTGTATCTATTTACCCTGGAAATCTTAATCCTGACAGCTATGTGTGTACGCAACATAGAGCATAGAGCCCGTCGACGTTAATGACACAAAAAACCACGAGCAGCAAACAGGTATAGAGGTTTCGAACACAATCAATGTACCCGGTACTTCACCAATGTCTGTATCTTTGAACAGAGCTTGTAACAAGGTACAGTGGAAAGCACGTGGGACGTGTAGACCTATAACAGCCACTCATGTAGTTTGTGCATATTGACAAAGATTTTGCAGATCAACAACTTTGACGGAAAATGGACCGACCTTTCCTAACGTAATTTTTTCCTCCTTCTATTCAGCACAAAATTTTCGTATGGATATTGATGCGGGATTACAGTCGTTACGTGGTTGCAAATCCTTGTCGTATTGATGACTATACTGCGTAAACAGTCACTAAATAAACCTTGCACGCATTTACGAGAACAGTAGAATGATCATTAGTGTGCAAGGTCACTGTGTTATATGTCACGATAAAAAATTCTAGCTTTGAAATTTCTAGACGGTACAAAGGACGGGGCAGAATAAGAAAAGATTACGACCAATGTGTAACTGCCCATGCCACAGCTGACTCTATAACTTTCAGGGGCGTACATTGGTATAGAACGTAATGTTGATAGCAAGGTAGTTCTGCGTCCTGTGATAAACACGATTCCCAATATACCACGGCTGTTGAAGTTGAGCTGCTACCGTCGATCGAAAATTTTCAACACAAAGACATAATATCAATAATTTTGCGAGATTATAAGAGCCCGCCGTCTTCTCGCCTAATAGCTGCAATCAAGATTATTATGATAGAAGCAATTGACTGCCGAACACCTAATACACAATACGTAAAAATGGGTTATTCCTGTTGAGAAACACGACAGCAAATATCGCAATGTGAATTTCTTACTATCTTCCTCGCAATGAATTTTGCTCCCGAGTCTATTTTATCACGGCCACTGGACCATTTCTGACGATTTTTACTAACAAAGAATCAGTTCACACTCATCATGGAAACACATTGCAAAGACGTTCACAAAATTTCCATCACAGAAAAGATTACCGTAATCCCCAATTCAAAGATATAGGAAATGTATAATGGGTTGTTAGCTTGAAAAATCCCGAGCTGCAGCCGCTAAATACAAAATGCTTTTTCTTCTGAACAACTTCCAAACAACTTTACAACTACACTCCGGTGATCACATGACGGTTGTAATCGTACATGTGCTGCCGCCAATGGAGAATCAAAAGACTTCAAATCAAAAGTAAAAAAATATCGAAAAAATATCGATATCCAAGCAATGTGAAAAAGAGTAATTTTGATAGGGTCAATTTATTGTATATTATAAAAATGCCCGGGCTACGCGGAACAGCGTAAGATTATGATCTGAGTTGTTCGAATACTACACTCACACTGTAGGGTAAAAATGGGAACTCAGATCGTTATATACTGCTTCTGCCAAGCGAACCCGCTTAGGCTAAAGACAGTAAAATTACCATACATGTAATTATTGTTGCTAGTTTCTGTAAATTTTGCCGACTATTCGTTAGTAGTTGTCAAATTTCTTGAGTCTGTCCGAAAACTATTTCAGGGAATGATGTAAGTTTCAAGACACGTGAGTGCGAACGCAATATCGATATCGGGATAGAAAAGTCAGTTAGAGACAATCGAGGAAGAACAGAAGAGTATTAATCAGCGAATTAAATGAATCCTAGGTTACTATGAAAGTAAAAAAGGTAATGTTGTGCCCTGGTTGGGAAAGAAAAGTTGATAAAGATTTCAAACAAACGTCAGATAATATTAGAGCAATTTAGTAAAAAACAAGCTCAGAAAAACGTATAGAGAAGAACGACATCACCGCGATCTTCAGACCTTTCATCGTGTTTCAGTCTGAACGTTCAACATTTGATGTATAGTGAATGGCAAGTGTGTTTTTTTGGACAACTCCGACAGAGATGAATGGATCGCGATTTAGTTTCATCGCCCCGACCCGACAGGAAATAATGCAGCTTATGGGCACCTGTATAATCGTCCCATGAACGTATCCAATGGCCGGCCACTGCATTGGCCTTTGACCATACATCGCCAGCAAACAACGGTTTTGGACGTCACGAGAGAAATTTTTCACCGTCTGTGAGCGGTTTAGTGATTTGTATAGGCATAGATCGGAATCGAGTTGATTTCGGCTGAAAGTAGTTAGAAAAGTAGTTTTTCGTGCTCGGTCCAAAATGGGTCCGCATGTCGCCGGTTTTGTCCATGTAACCGTTGGTCAAGTATTTTGCTCAGTAGATAGTAAGAATCGTTGTTGACATCGTAATCGATCCAATGTACACAACAAATGTTTGATCGTTTACACCTTTGCGCGTCCCCTCGTGATTGGCAGCTGTTTGAACGCTTTCATCAATTGTTCTTTGGACGCTTCAACACGGCATCGAAGCAGTTTTGGCATCAAATAGCAACTTAAGGTAATATGCACCTCGAAAGTGAAAGACTTAAACTTTTGCTCAAACTTTCCTCAGTGAAACTTTCAACAATTCTCTTACCAAAGCAAGAATAAAAATCAGGGGTCACCGTGCAAACTTTGGTACTAGAGAGACAAATAACTTGCGATTTCTCGATATTTGAAATTCAAAATGGCCGCCATCCCCGTGTTAACTCTATGGGAAAAAATAAAATTTTCGATTTTTGAAAAACTAAGAAAACTTTTCTTTCGCCGAGAGCTTCAAAATGAGCACCCACAAGTGGTAGGTCAGAAGAAAATTGATAAAATTTGAAGGCCCGAATTTCTGTCCCCGAGGTGCGTTCTACCTTAAAATGGAAAAAAAATGATAGAATTTCGCCACGAAGGTGATTCCACAAGTATTTACAAAACGTAATACGTTGGGACAGTGCTTTAATTTACACCATGGTTCTTGAAAGATCCGGATATTCGGGAGCGTTCGTTGACGCTGCTACCATGTGCCACTCATGTTGGATTATGAATGCCCAGGGAGATAGGGGTATTTATAGGCTCCTCCTCCCTTTAAGTATTGGTTGAATGGATAGGGGCATTAATAGTGCGACATCTTAGATCGGTAAGTTATACCCATTCGGACCATCTGTTACCACCACTTACTATTACCATAGTGGTTCAAGATAATCCGAATAAATCTTGAAATTCCGTCTAACGGAGTTCAATTCTTGGACAAGTTTGAATATGATATCACAACTGATAATTTAAAATGACCACTTTTATTGTACTTTTGCTTAATGTTAGAATCGCTAATTATTGAAATGTATGTGTACTCGGTCATACAGTGCTTTATTCACAATCATTTCTGTGCCCATTAATTCTTGAATGTTACAAAATGTACCCTCACAAATCGAGTCCCTCGTACATACGACATCGTTGGTACAAATAAACTAAAAAGGGTATACACCATTCAATGATAATTGTAATCAATAATGCATTGGAGAATTCCATTTCATTCATTCCATCGTACACTTTCAAATTCTCTAGCGCAACCTATCAGTTCTGCTTAACACGACAAAGATTGAAAAAATGTGGTATACCTATAAAGATGAAGGAAGTACTTGATAAAATCAAAGCTTTGTATAACAAACAAGTGCAAATCTTCGCCTCACGTATGATACTAGAATCCTGAAGTCGAACGTCTTATAGTGTTTGAACATGTCTCTTCAGGATTTGGACAGCTGGAGGCCACGTGCAGATATACACATATTTTGAAATAACTGCAAAAAGTGTTTAGAAACAATTCAAATGAGTCTGTGAAAGCGAGTAAGTAAAAATGTATCCAATTAACTAACTTACGCTTACATGAGAAAATGTCTAACATTCAACACAACCCATGTTTAATTTTGAATACACTTTGAAGTCATTGTACATTGTATTTTTAATTTGTCTGTCTTTCTGTCTTTCTGTCTGTCTGTATGTATGTATGTATGTATGTATGTATGTATGTATGTATGTCTGTCTTTCTTTCTTTCTTTCTTTCTTCTTCTTTTTCTTTCTTTAAAAATTAGTTTTCAAATGAAGTACTTAAATTAAAAGAGGGTCGTGTGAAATAAAACTACAGATAATGATTTAAAAAGCCTTGCTTATGAAATGCCAAAGTCAATAGTAAAAATTGTGAACCACAGTTGAACACACATGATTACAAATGCATACGCGATCAGCATATGTATTTTTATACATATATTTGAGGCTTCAAAAACACGAGACATACTTCTGTCTATTTTAAAAAACGGGGAACAAAGATATTTGCAACAATCGTCATGTTGCTAGAATCTAATCACAATATCGAAGCAATTCATGTTCTTTATAACCAAGTCGACATGCGTTTTAAAAATTGCTTTCACTGAGACTTACACCTTTTTTCATGTTGTTACAGTATCTGTACAATCCACGTAAAGCTGTTTGATCGAATTAGACACATGCAATAATGCATTGACTGGCGTAGCTATGACCCTTGCTTATTAAAGATGAGAGATAAAATGTACACATAGGAAAAAAACAATGAGAAGCATTGGAAATTTAGCATCTTAAGCTATGTATTGAATACATACTTATCCATATCAATGTTACTTGCAATTCAATCAGCTAAAATAAAGTCTACCGGAGATGTTAAGAACTAAATTGAGATCTAAAATTGTCATTCGACAAAAATGGGAAGAAAATATATTGAAAGTTCGCTACCATGAAAATTCTGTACCAGGGCATGACATTCAGAATACATATGCCACATCGACGAAGTTGAATATTTACAATGTTCAACGGATAACATTTTTCTTTGTTTTGGTGCGAATTAAAGCTCCTGATTAAAATACATCCACGAGAATACAGTGGATCTTCGGTCAACTTTTGTCGACTCTTTCCCATGTAACATCTGCAGCACCTAATGAGACTGGGTGATCTGCTTCAAGAGAAAATATTTGGTTGGAAGAAGCTGAACACGGTGGTCAACTAAATCATTAAAAGCAAAGAGTTGCCGCTCGACAAGACAATCGCAAACAATTATAATTATAAAGGGGAATATGTGTCTCAGAAGTGAATAGTCGCGTTAATTAGGCGAGGCTATAACATTAAATGCCATGTATATCGTGCGCAATTTTAGTTTTCAAGATTTTCCTAGACTGATGAAAACCTAGAAAAACATTAAAGTCCTAGTGTTTCAAAATTTTAGAGCCACCCTATGACTCATTTTTTAAACTTACAACAATTTTTGCCGCCGGTCGTTGGCTAGGAAAAGGGGCGTCTGTTTGTACCTACGTGGTATGATAACACAGGCGTTCGTAACATTCGAACCGCATGTTTCACGTTTCCGTTGATTCTACACATTTCCTCAAGTAACCTTTTGCTAAGCTGTCAAACTTTTTTAGCGTTTACATGAAACCGATTTAATCTCGGCAATTAAATTCCACCATAGCTTCAAATAATTCACCGTACTATACGTCAAGATATCTGATTCCAAGGGTAAAAGAATGTTTGCATATCGGAAGGAAATATGATTTTGTGAAGAGTTCGGCATGCCTCCTTTCCGTTCATTCAGTTAAATCCACTACTTTTAAAAAGTACCCACATGCCTTTTCAAACTCTCGTAATTTCATATGCATTGAACCTAACGCACGAAAAACATGTTCGTGCTTGCCTTCATGCTCCAGTCTCTTTTGTAGTATTATTAGAGCAGCTCGAGCTGCGTTTTTCCCATCACGGTATTCAGGCCATAAATTCGCTGCTTTGTTGAGATAGATCCAGCCATTGTTGTCATCATTTAGCAATTTGTACGTACATGCAAGAGCAAAAAACGCGCACGATTTGTAAAAGGGACATGACAGTGTGCTGCCATGGATGAGTTGGGTGAGTAGTTTTTTTGTTTCGTTATGCTTATTCATTAATTTAAGGACTCCGCCCTTAGCGAATACGGCTTGGTGGAATACTCCACCAGCGAATTGAATAGCTTCGTCGTAACAAAGTAATGCCTTTGACAGCAACTGACTATTACTTTCAAGTGAAGGATGCCGTAGGTATTTTGCAACATATATCTCCCCTAGCATATGCGTCAGTTTAGCAGATTCTTGTGTGTGGTTTATGGCACTGTGTACTATATTTAAGGCTCTGTCATAGTCTTCCCTATGAATTAAATACGGAAGGATTTCACCAAGTATTATTGGAGATGTTGGATATAATTCAAGAGCCCTTTCGACGTAAGGTTTTGCGTCATCGTATTTACCTATATTAGTATACAACTGTCCTAACATTGCTATGGCACAACCATGATTCGCATTTATTTCAAGAACTTTCTCAGCTAAATTTTTAATTCGGTAAACCATCATTGAGGCTTCTCTACATTTTAAATCGCCGAAAATTCGGTCCCGTTTAAGCGACAAGAGGAAAGCCAGTAAAACTAACCAATCGATCTTCTTTGGGAACGCTAACAAAGCATGTTGTAAGCAATCGATACCTTCGTCACATGTTCCCTTCTGAAAGTAGAGACAAGCAACGCCCTTGTGACCATAAATATATGATTTTCTTTTCTCTGTCAGTTTTTCCACAAATAAATTTGCGATTTCGTTTAATCTTTCCCTGGCCTTTCCCTTTTCACCAAACAAGAAATGAACCCATGCGATATCTGCAAGAAGAACCAACTTATCACCCAATGGTCCATCGTTATCATCACATTTGCCAAGTTCTTTTTCATTGTCAGAGAGGGCTTCGTCAAACCATTTTAAGGCGGCTCTCGGGTCTCGCTTGTACTTGGGTCTCAGTTTTGACACGTACAGATAACCTTTCAAGGCTTTGATGGGCACAGGAGCGAGATCACCATGGTGTTTAAGCATATCATCAGCAACGGGCATTAGATACTGGAGTGAAAGAGGTGAGACAGCAATTTGTTAGAGAAGGGGAAAGGCGAAATGGTGTCAATAACTGTGACACAATACGATAATTCTAACTCAATGCGATAATTGCTTTACAATTTCATAAGCACGTATGATTTACTTTGTGTATTTATGTTTTGTATTTCCACAAGACTTAACTGATGTTAGATCAAAATCGCAGAGATAGAGACGGCGGCTCTATTTCTTCAAAATTTTATTACTACAGCTAAGTTGAAGTACAGTTTAAAAAAAGTGTAACAGTAGGTGGATGTGTGACGTCGACGACCAGTTCCAGTAGTGAGCGGTACGCTCTGTGTATACATACATCATAATGCGTACATACATTACAGTAAAGCGACTAATTTACTATGTAATTAAGCCGGTTTTGGCGGAAAAGTATAGAAGTGTGTTTGACCTTGATTGGTTAGAAATAAATTACGCTGAAAAAAATTAGAAAATATGTATACACTTGATATTAGGAAGGGACGGCAAAGATGGCAAGTTGTCTTCATTGTCATCGAATTAGAAAGTAACTATGCATAAAATTTATCACCGAAATTCTCTACCATTTATATTTCCAGACAGTAGACAATATAAAGGCAATGAAATCACAACCTAAGAGCTTTTTTGCATGAAAAGGCATAGTATGTTCTAGAGAAGAAGAATTTATAAAAAGTTGAACACTATTACCTCATATCTAAAATTAACATCCACGTCCTGTTTCCAGGTAAAGTGACAGGGTAGCTTATGCAGCACATCTCTGTAGGACTGCTGTGTATCGGCAAATTTAAATGAAAATTCTGTCGAAAATTACAAGAATATAGTTCAGATAAATACATAGATCTATTTACACATTAGCGTTCGTTACTGAATTATTCTGCTTGACGGAAGAATGAAAAATATTCATACAATCTGTCATGATACACATGGAAAGGAAAACGTAAAACATAATCGAAATGTCGTAAAATGGCATATATTGTAAAGATATTTAAGGAATTTTGAATATCTCGAGATTTACCTTCGATATTTATATCTACCGACGGCCTTCTGTTGCTTTCAAGTGTCGTTATTTCATCGATGGTCTTATGTAATCTATCCCTTTCCGCAGTATAATCCCGTTGGATCGTCTGTCGGATCTCATGATCATCATACATCATGGTAACTGCATGTAGGTAGGGGCTTGCTTGGGGCGATTCCAAAATCCCGAACAAACGTTCTCTTAAATTTTCATCTCTCTGCCAAGCTAACATTTCAGAAGTGGTGGATCGAAGAACAATTGCGCTCTCTTCTACCAGTTTACCCAATTCTTTAAAGGATTAAAAAGTACATACTATGAAGAATGTTTCGGTCAAGAACGGTTGAGGAATATTGAAAGTGTCACACTTTTTTCCACACAATTCATAAAAAATTAATCTAGCTTGAAAATGAACTGAAAAAAGTAAATCAGACAGTAAATATTACACACTTACCGTTTGCATCGTACTGATGGCCTTTTTCTACTGCCCCCTCTGATCGTACACGTGAAAGCTGACAGATATCTAGATGCAGATAACGATTGATTCCAAGTGCACCAAGAATCTCTGGTCGCTCTCTTGCAAAAACTGAAAGCTGTTGAGGAGCTTGTACTTTGAATAGCATTATTGATGATATTTCTTTGCTTCTTCCTTCTTTAGGGATAGCTATCTCAATTATACTAGTGCCATCGCCGCCGAGCATCCTTGCCAAATCAGCTTTCCTCTGGTCAGATCTTGAGATTGAACTTTCTAATTCCACAGCGACAAATTCAGTGATGTCGACTGAAATAAAGAGTCAAAAGATAACAAGATTCAAGGAACTCATGACAAGATAAATAGTTTTTATTTAGAATGATGAGGATTATGACAATGTTTTCTTCTCAGGCTAATGTTACCAAAGCTTGTAAAACACGTACAGTTTACCAGTAGGATGTCAAATCTGCAACACTTTTGGTTTGCTACGATTGCAGTAATACGACTATCAAAAAACTTGTTTTATTGTTTGATTGATTGGCTGATCGACTGACCGACTGATGGGCTGGTTTATTCATTTAATAATATATTACCTTCTTCTTGCGATGACTCGGATAATGCCGCATTGTTGCCAGCCATTAC
>LD345262.1:42833-70453 GCA_001465055.1 Ptychodera flava | reverse complement strand
CATGAATCCACCAGCCCCCCCCAGGCTGAAGAAACTGACCAGTCCCTTAAATAATCATTTTATACTTTTGATGAGGAGAGGCAAGAAAGTGACGCAAAGCTGCTTGCCAAGAATGTGAGATGGTTATTTATGAATGAGAACGAGGAGTTTGAAGAGTATGACCTTCTGACAACCAGGATCATAGAAAGAGCTTTCCAACACAAACAAAGTGACATTACATTCAACATAGAAGGAGGACAGTACAAGATAGACTTCAAAACAATGATGGAAAGTGACCTGGATGATCCTAGTTCAAGTGTGATTGAAGTAAGGAGGGAGTTGAAAGAAGGTAAGTGATTAATGTATTGAATGATCATATACAGCATATCTTCTTTCTCATTTTCTCACCAGATAAGACTTTGTGGGACGTTGTCCTGCTGACCAGAAAAAGCCAATTTTTAGACAAGATAATAAATCAAAAATATGTTTAAAAAGTCTAATGCAAATATGAACATCATCCTAATCATCCAGCAAAGGAAAGCACAAATTTTGAAAGCCGCCTTCAAACACACATATCTTGAACAAAGTAAAGAAACACTCTGCTCCATTATTAAACTGCTTGCAAGGCCGTCTACAGCAATTATCAACAGAACATATGAAACCAGTGAACAGTTAAAAATTAACACATTGTATTTCTTGAAATAGCCTCACACAACATGTTTTTCAAATATTGGAAGGCAGGCACTAGTATTAACATGAAAAGGGCATGAAATCTATGCCAAGTCCACTACTTAATGTAGGCCATATTCCCTGCAGAGTCATCTCATCACCCTGTCTATGATTATGCAACGCCTCATTATACAATCACGATCACTCCCTCCTCTCACTCACATTGCCATCAAGCATACAAGCAACACATGCCAGGCATAGCACCAATTGGTTAACATGGTTATGTACCTTAGAATCCTATCTCCCCACCACATATCCTCCAAGTCACACCTGACTACATCTCAGCCATGTCAGCTCTTATTGTACTGATATGAAGGTCACTTTGCAAAATTCCCACCCACCCATCACCATTATCATCATAGGGGAAATTGTTCAGTGAAGCAGCTCTGCAGTGGCAGCAGCTCAGAAAAAGAAATACATGTACAAAATGCTAAGCTCAAATTAAGCTGGATGTGCACTCGTCCAAAAATTTCAGCCAAACCTGTCCCGGTGTCATTTCTTTGTGCTTAGCCTGTGTTAGGGAGCCTCTTTATGCTATGTTTAATATAGGTGTACCCCCTCTTTCACTGTCTTGGTTAACAAGGTCAAACTAGATCACTGTCTTATTTCAAATTAGTTGTCCAGTGACAGCTGCAAAGGATATAAGTTATTGCAGAATCATGAAAATAATTATAGGCTGATAACACTTGATCTGAAGTTTTGAAATTACTGATGATATACCAAAGAGTGAATGGGTGGATCATCGTAGTTATTCTGTGTGGAATACATGGGGAGACACTTTAACCAACCACCACCTTGTCATGTAACCTGGGTCCCGAAGAATGGTTTTACGTTTGCAGTGATTCGTCCTAACCGTGTTTCAGGACCAAATTGGGGTCTTTAGAGAATTGAATAATCCTTATCAATTCATAAAAAGCATAGTTACCAATATTTCTGCGTATTCTTCCTTATTTGTGTTTTGGTATGTACATCCTACATAGCCTTTATTATAACATATTCCAAAAAGCAAAATCAGACACTTTTGATCTGAGAATGGGGACTGCAGCACTCTTTCATCTTTATACTTATTATATCTTACAATGGTTTCCTTCTGATAATTATCACAGATCTGATCATCCAGGAAAACCAGCAGTAGGAAGACAGACAACATTAAATATATATAGGGAATCTACTTTCAAATGTATCAATTACAGAAAAAATCATGTGATTGCATGGTGAACTTGTAAATAATTAAGACACACCTTCTTGTGATCCTCAATTTAATTTGCCTACTTGTCTTGTGGCTCAAAAGAAACAAGCAAGGCACATCCTGCCTTTTTCGCTCCCATCCACCCACTCTGTCATTTAAACCTAAATTGACTTAAGCAGCCGACCGTCACATATTTACCAGTCAGCCTTAGGGGCTTGCATTTGTATTTCAGCCTTTTATTTTCATTTGCAATAAAACACAAGGGCTTGGGATTGTCATTGCTGCTTACAGCTCCAGCCTGTCCCTTACGAATTTTTTTTTGTGGCATATGTCCCACTGTCTTGCGGCTTATAAGCTACACACAAAAAAGGCTGCCAGAACTTTTTTTTCATTATGTGCCAATATGTGCCACTAGAGGCACTTAACAGGCACACAAAGACAATCAGTCAAATCTTTTGTGGCAGATATGCTAAAATATTTAAATAAACCATAGACCCTCGAGGGTCTATGAATAAACACAGTTTGAGCAAGATATTGCTCACTATAAGCCACAACATTGGGTTGACACTCCACTTGGTCACGCATTCTTTAATAGATGAGATATCCATTGACAGTGACACTACAGCATGCAGCAGGCACAGCAGGAAACCTTTGATTTTCAACAAATTGTGTGAAAAACCAGCTAACATTTGACTTTGATCGGTGCAATAAATCAATCACTGACTTTTTATGTACGTTTTGTAAATGATCGGTTCTCACTGACAGCGTAACTGTTTCTACAGAAAAAAAGGCTTTGCAAAATATGAACTCTGGCGAACCATATATCGACGTATGATGAACTTAATTCACGTGCATATCTCCCTTGAAAAGACTAGTCTTTCAAAGAACTGCAACTCAAAAATAACGTATGTCTTGTTCTTTTGTGTTTTCTTACCCCCCTTTCACACGCGGGTTTTAAATGAACTGCAAGTACGGAGTAGGTCTTGAAAGCGTACGTACGGCATGGAGGTACGTACGGTAAAGCTTTCCCAGCGTATAATAATGTACGCATAGTTTCAACATTGATCACACTGGGCTTCAAAATACGGACGTGCGCGATGAAAGTCATCGTCGGGCAAAGTTTGTAAGTCAAGAGACTGCTATGTCGGAGCCGTTTTTGTAGAGTTTTGTGTTGATCTAGAAAGGTTATTCCCATGTATTTGTGTCGTTTTGGTTTTCAAACGCAAGCTCGCATGCAGCTGAGCTCGATCAAGCTGCTTGCTGAAGCAGGGAGACAGTGCGTGGGTCAGAACAGACTTTGAACCCTGAACTCTAGAATCACGCCTGATGATGTCATAGATCACGTGAAGACTTCTTTATGATTGGTCAGATTGTTGTCTATCATGTGAAGATTTCTTTTTGGCTGGTCCCCGCCTCAGTGACAAGCATTACTACTGCGTCTAGCTAGTCACGTGAGACGCAGTGATCAGCGAAAGATTTCTTTATGATTGGTCAGATTGCCAAAAGGTCATGGGTCAAATCCTGAACGCCAAATTCCAAATTAAATCCTATATGCACTGGTAGACCGTTACGACGTTTGAGCGAGGAGTATTTCGTCGACGTTTTTTCTCTCTGATTTTTGTACAGTTTAGCGTAAAATTACCGTAGGACATTATCATTCAGGGTACGTAAAGGTTAGCTATGAATTTAAAACCAACAAACAGCGTTTGCGATGCGTTGATGGCCCTTGGATGACCGATTCTGAGACCGCGATATTGTCCCGAAGAACAACGGTCACGGACGGACACACCCGTAGTTTGATTAAAAATTCGGTAAGTAATTTTCAATACCACGAGTTGTCTCTATAATTTTCGCAGTTTTCACTGTCTTTGGTCGTGCTCTATTGATGTTGTTCTTGGCGAACCCTGTTCAAGTATGCCAAATGAAAGTACAGTACTGGCAAAAATAATATAGTTAATCATGGAGGTTGGTACAATGGTTTAATATAGACAGTGAAGTGTTACTCCACACTGTCTGTCTCTGTGCGTTAATTACAAGTAGGAGAGTTGTAGTAACCGATAGAGCCGGGCTACTATCTGTTATTTTTATTCATTGATTCAAAATTTTGACCGGATTGATGATGTACAACAGGTACTCATATCTTTTATTATTTAAACTGAGACCTAATTTTGGTAGGGCCGTTCACAGTTTACGTCACTGTTTTCTTATTAATATACAAGAATAAATATTCGTCCGCATTTTTAGATTACGCTTTTGAAAATTACGCTTGCAAGAACGACGAAAATACAACTCAGTGGGCTAACTGCTATTGTAACAATGAATACCAATAGGCATATTCACGATTCAGAGTACAAGCTGCAAAAACAGCAATGTATGCAACATTGATAACATTTGTCCGCATTTCAAGCTGCGTGTCCGATATCGCGCGCGTACAGCTATATTTAGTAACAAACCTGTAACCGTGCACTGCGCTATTATAAAGGGATACATTTTGTTTTAAAATATTTTATGAGACAGTTTTCCATTTACATTTCTTCTGGTTGAGATGTGCTAAAACCCAATCACCGCTGGTCAATAGTTGTAGTTTGGAATGGTGTGTCACAAGTAAATAGTGAAAATGAGGCTGAAAAGCAAAAATTTTGTAATCACAATAAACATAATGTATATGTCATGAGTTTGTAATATCATTAGGTAAATTATTTTAAATTAATTATAATAATTTCTTTCAAGCACATGAATGCTCTTTTCCGCGAATTTTTGTATTAAATATGATAAGGGTAGTTGACAAAACACAAGCAATTTCACTTTGCACATGTAATAATATCCTTGTCTGTTATTTATGATTTTTATTCTCAGTGTATGGGCAAAGGCCATGAAGCTGAACAGACCAATGGATCAACAGGGACATTCAATGTGAAGTTTCAGAACAAGGTCGGAAACATTAGGATGGCATCGAAAACAGCTTTCGATAATGTGAAAAATGAAATGCAGACTTTTAGACGTGTTCTGTTATGTTTTTCACATGAACCTCATTAGATTATTGAATTTTGATTTTATTTAATTTCTTAGTGGTCCAGCCTAGTGTACCAACATCATTGCTTTACAGATCAAAATAAACAATGGGATATTATCGTGAAGATATGTGGTGTTTTTTTTTGTTTGCATCTGTGAGTAGTCGGTTTAAAGGGCAGTAGCTGTAACTTCATTTTTATGCAGTATTTTTATACTGTTATGTGTCTTGATTTTTGCCTATTTTGCCAAGTGAGTAAAGTGAAAAGTTACCTCAACACACAAAAGTTAAAAAAACAACATAAGTTACAGCTACTGTCCCTTAAAACAAATGAAGATGTGAAGTGTATGTTAATCTCCTGGCTAGTATAAACAGGTAGGTACAAATGCAGGTATGGTTGGGGGGGGGGATAGCAAAGGAAGCATGCATAGCAGCATTTTACCATGAAACCTTTTACCCCACCATTTTTTGTGGCATATTGTCTGCAATCACAGTGGCCTCTATGCTGCTAAAAGCCCCGCCCCATTTTTTTGCGGCATATCGTCTGCAATCACAGCGGCCTGTATACTGCAAAACTGTGCCAGAACAGATCTTTACATGATAAAATATGAATAACCTGCTTATAAGCCACAAACAGTTGCAGCTTGGTATCCACAACTATTGTGGGTTAGCATGCACAACTATGTGCCAGAAGCCATATTTTTTCGTAAGGGGTGCCCTCCCCCAGGTGTCAGATGGCTTGGTTGATGGGTATGCTGTAATGGCTGGCTTCACGTGTATCTCCATGCAACTCATTAGTGGAATAACCATTAGTTTAATATGGCAGTTACTGTGAACGTCGTTTATTTTAATTTCAGCTGGTATCAGCCTGCCTTCATCATGGACAACTATGGCATCTGGTAAACAAGTTGAGAGAGTGGTTCTTGATCCTAAATCCAATGAGTATGATACAGTAGTGAAACATTTCAAACAGACCATGAAGTCACATCCACTGCAAACAATACACCAGGTATGTAAGTGTGATTCAAATGTTGAATTTTAAAATTCAGATATTTCCTTGAAGAAGGACATTATTTTCCTATAGTTAAAAATGTTCTGTCTTATAAAATTTCTGTGATATAGATATTAAATTACTTATGCAACATTTTCAAATGTTATACCACGTGGTATTTATACTCTGTGAAACCTGGCGGCTAATGGCTTTATAATTTGGTGGCTTTGGTTTCATCGCAGAGTTCATATGAGTTCAAATAATGCAAGTTCTCAAAAACCAATTTTGGTGTTTGGCAGGAAAATTTTCTCAGAAACAAAATTAATGAAGTAAGTCAGAAAATCACAGCCAATTCCTTGCAAACATATTTTGCCTGTTTCAAATTCCTGCAGCTTGTTAAAAACACTGTATGAGCAGCATGTGGTGAGGTTTGAGGAAAGGAGATTCTTACAAAAATTAGCTTTCTCGCAGCAAATTAGGCAAAAACTATGAATTTGCTGCACACTATTAGCTTTGGGTTTGCAGGAATGCAGTTATGACTGTTTATCATATTAAGTGTTCCGTATAGTACATAATATACGTATTTAATGAACTTTCCTAATTAGGGTTATATATCTTGATTAACTTGAACAAAATTGACAAAACTTGCTATGTACATGGAAGATACTATGATACTACATTATTGAAAAAATGAAAGTAAGCGTTTTTACGTAAGCCAATTCCTAATTTGCATATTTAATGAACTTTCCAAATTAGGGATATATACCTGGATTGACTTGATCAGTGTTGGCAAAAATGCTATGTACATCTATGATACTAGTTTTTAAAACGATATTAAAATTTATTATAGCATTTTCACTTCATCTAATCACTAATTTGCATATTCAGTGAACTTTCCCAGTTAGGGATTATATCTGAGTTAGCATGAGTGAAATTGACAAAACTTGCTATGTCTATTTCACATACACTGATATAACAATCATGAAAGTTGTGTTAGCAGTTGTAGATAAACTTATTACCAATTTTGTGTATTTAACAAACTTTCCTTATTAGGGATATATATCTTGATTAACTTTACCAAAATTGACAAAACTTGCTATGTACATGTAAGGTACTATTTTATACAACATTATTGAAAGTCATTAAGCATTGTTACTCAAACCAATTCCTAATTTGCATATTTAATGAACTTTCCTATACAGGGATATATAACAGGATTGACTTGATCAAAGTTGGCGAAACATGCTATGTACATTGATTGTACTAGTTTAAAACAATGTTGAAGGTCATTTAACATTTTCACTTAAGCTAATCACTAATTTGCATATTGAATGAACTTTCCCAATTAGGGATATACATCTGAATTGGCATGATCAAAGTTGACGAAACTTGCCATGTATATTGTAGATACTATGATATAATTTTACCAAAAGTCAGTTTTGATTTTGCAGAACATCTTATTACTAATTTGCATATTTGACAACTTTTCTAATAGAGGATATATTTTTATTGACTTCATGAAAGTTGATGAAACTTGCTATGTAAATTGAAGAATATGATAAAATATTAATTAAAGTTTTTTAGCACTTTTACATCAGCAAGGTACAAATTTGCATATTTACAGGCCAACTTTCCCAATAAGGGATATGACTGGAGGACCTCTAAAAACAGTTTATGGAACTTGCTGTGTATATTGATGAGACAATTATGTCATACAAGTGAAAAATATTTTGCATTTTCATGTCAGCTAATTTATAATTTGTATGTGTAATGAGCTTTCACAGTTTGAAATACGTAGCTTGAAGGACTTGACAAAAGACTATCACACTTACTATATAAAGTGGTAATATAATGACAGCAGTCAAAGAAATCTAGTATTTTTATTTCAGCTAATTACATATTTATATATTTAATGACCTTTGGAATTAAACTGTGGTAAATATCGTTTATGATGTTGATTATAACACTTTGAATGAAGTTGCGAACATGTGGCAAAAGTGTAAATTCACAGACAACTGCAATATATACTGAAACACGTGAGCATTTTCAGTTCATATCTGGTTTATGTTAAAACAACATCAGCAATATTGTTCAACTATTCTTTCCACAGATTGAACGCATTCAGAATCCTAAGTTATACCGTCATTACATGGTTTTGAAGCAAAATATGGATGCAAAGAATAAACGTGGAACTCAAAATGAGAGGTTATTATATCATGGTACCAGTGGCGGTTCTGTACCAAAGATAAATACAGGTGGATTCAACAGAAGCTTTGCAGGGGAAAAGGGTAAATTCTCAAAGTTACCTATTTTTCTTGCGGTAATTTGATTTTTAAAGTTCTGTAAGAAGACAAAATTACTTTGGCAATACATCAGAGAGTTCACCAGAATCAATGATCACTCAAATATTTTTTTTAACTATGAATTCATGTAAGAGCACATGGTACATATGAAGCAGGTAAATAGAAACTGCATGAGTGCATGTACAATGTATATAATTGTTAAAGGTTATAAACAGCAAGCGAGGGTATTTGGTTGCGGATATAAGGCCTTGGGGTGAAAATTCGCATATTTGATGGGAAATAATCAGTAATCAATGTTATTCCACCCATATATGCTAATTTTCACTCATGAGGTCTTATATCTGCAACCAAATACCCGAGCGCACCATTTATAATCTCATTAAGATATGCTAAAGTAACATACAAGTGGACAATGTCATTATTTAGCACCAAAGTTGGAACGAGAGTTCAGGAGCCAACCTACAACACAAAGTCTGAAAAGAACGTTTCAAAATGCGCGCGTGTGCAAAGCTGATTCCATACAATACGGTGACACATTGCATCGATATCATGATCACCTACCAACCTTGAAGAATTTTACTTGAAAAAAATGCTCAAAAAGAACTTTCAAAAATTATCATGTTGTTCCACCGTTGCAGCTCATACAAACTCTTCATTTGAGGGTTCATCGAGCTACACCAGACTAAAATTATTAGTAATACGTCAAAATCAATCTCAAGCCGTAGGTTTGTTTGACATCTATGCCGCATTGAGCTCTCAAGCTGGAGTTTGAAATTTGCGAGAGCTCAAAAATGTTTCGAGGTGTGCAGGTCTTCTTGTTGAGAATATAGACCCTGGCTCCAGCCAATAAAAAAGACCAATTCAAGCTGAGCATATTATAATATCAGAAATCATGACTTTGAAGTATCTTTGCAAGTCATCAATATGACTTATTGGATATATTACATACTGACAAGTATGGATTGAAAGAAAATATTGTTATCACTGTATTTTTTATATCGTACATTTATGGAACCATGTATTATTTTTGTATTGCAGCAAATGTGTATGGAGAGGGAAGTTATTTTGCTGTAAATGCCAACTATGCTGCTAGCGATACATATTCTCCCCCAGATGGGAGTGGAAAGAAATACATGTATCAGGCCAAAGTTCTAACAGGAGACTTTACAACTGGTAACAGAGGTATACTAATTCCACCATCAAAAAATCAATATGATCCAACGGACTGCTTTGATAGTGTTGTTGATAATTTACAAAATCCTGCACTTTTTGTAATCTTTAATGATGCAATGGCTTACCCAGAGTATCTTATTGTATTTCAGTGAATTAAGAGGAGTGTTCAACATTTATGATTTTGAAGGTCTCTAGGTTTACTTGTTAATTACTGGTAATGAATTAAACCTAGCAAATGTTAGTGAGGCAAGATGTTATATCTCTTATCACACAAATGGCTGGAATGTCCTGTTTGATTTATATTATGATCAAGTAATTCATCATTGTTGTCATTAAATTACAAATGAGCAAAAACACAAGAGGTTTAGAAGTGAATGTTGGAAAATGTACCTCTTGAATTCAGATGTTTGTAGCAACTATGCAGAAATATTTGTAATCGGTGTTGTAAACACATTTTAACGCTCCCACTATGCATATGTATATATGCAAATGGGAGGTATTCGTATAAGATGGCAAAATGGCGTCTGTGTGTATGTATGTAAGTATGTATGTATGTCTGTTAGTCCGTCCACATTATGTTATTTAGATATATTTAAAATTAGGGTGAAATCTGCAATTTTGTATTTTGGGGGGCAATTTTTCTCATTTTTGGTCCAAAAATTTGTTTCTCAAAATTTACCGGTCTGATTGCTTTTATATTTAGTAAACCGGTCCTTAGCGTTTTTGTTAATAAGATACTGGTATATCATTTGAAATGAAGTTGAAATCCGGAATTTTGAATTTTTGGGGCAACTTTGCGTAACTTTCAGTTTTACTGGGATATCTTTCATTTTGTATTTTTAAGATTTTTTTGGTAATTTTATATATAACTGGAACTAAGAGTATATAATGTGATGATTTAGTAAGCATTTGATATGGTAAACTGTATTTGGTGTTGAAATGCGGTAAAAAAATCTGGCGGATTTTGAAAAAATTTCAAACAAAGGCCAATAAAAAATTCAGCCAGAGAAGGTTTGACAAAAAAGAAAAGGTGGGAGAGTGGGGGAAAAAGAATGTAAAATGGATCGGATAAAAAAGATAATGTACCTCATCAATCTTCCAGACACCATCCCTTATCAAATGGTCCAACCCAATGTATTTCTGTGCACAATTAACCATGCAGTGTATTTTAGTTTAAGATGTCAAGTTAGGTAAGGATTTGAAAGGAATAGTCAAGTTCACCTCAGTTTAACTTTATCTCTTATGTCATCATCCTTGTGTAATTGGTTAAGTTTGTAAGTTGTTCCAGATGTGGATGCACCAGCTGTTCTGGAAGAAAACAATGTTTACTTTTCCCTGTAGGGTTTCTGAGTTGATGATTGTATGTTGAAATTTCTCCATGTATCTGGTGTATGGGCAAAGTGAAAACATTGGTTGCGTCAGTCTATGTCATATTGTAAATGAAAAATCAAGAACAGTTTACCGTACTGTGTGCTTGTAAAAGATAACATATTTGTCAATACATAAACTGCCGTGCAGATTGATTGTCTGAAAGATTATCACAGAAGTAGAAAAGGAAAAGAAACTAATCAAATTGCTGTAACATATTCACTCTCAGTGCCTGTATTGGCCTATACTTAACTATTTTATCATTACATTCAGCTGTTTCTTATATCTTTATCACTCTCCATGGGCCAAGGCACACTTGGGGTCAATGTCATCACTCTGTGCCAGTCTGTGTATGTCAGTCTGTCTGTATATGTATGTCCATGTTTCATACAATTGTTGACTTGTTTTGATAACTATATGGGAGCGAACAGTGATGTTGTCACTATTTTTATCTGTACCTACTACTTCAGCACAGTAAGACGAACACAATACATGAAATGCGACAAATCTTGCCCAAATTTTGCTGAGGGGGCTATCATCAGTTCGATTAGTTTAGGGTTGGATGTATTTCAATATAAAGAGAGACCAAATTAAAGAGTCATTACTTGGAACAGATTAAACCATTTCGGTAACTAAGTATATTGTTTTATTGAAAATGGTGTATTGGTAGTACAATATTCATTTGATGTTACACAAACAAGAATTTGTATAATTTTCTTGTATTTTATCATAAATAGAAGACATACAGCCACTAACATGTCTGTAACTTTTAGTCATTACAACTTAAAACAAATAAATGGATTACAATAGTGTTTCCTAATGTTTCGACAAGACTACATTCCCTACAGGCCA
Organism: Ptychodera flava; assembly: GCA_001465055.1. Lineage (NCBI taxonomy): Eukaryota > Metazoa > Hemichordata > Enteropneusta > Ptychoderidae > Ptychodera > Ptychodera flava. The sequence continues at coordinate 58,859 of LD345262.1, read as the reverse complement.
AAGGTACATCTCTCCTGCATGAAAGTGGGAATGTGGAATCCAGTTTCGAAAATTGTAGAAGACTCAGATGTTAGAAAATTGTAGCGATAGTTGATTATTACTGTAATTCTTTTTGCAAAATGTATGTGAATGATTTTCATTTTTTTTATTCTGATAGACAGAGATTGTTGCAGTAATAAACAATTGAGCTGGAAAATCCATGATGTTGTGAGGAATGATATGTCATGGGTAAACTTTACAGTTGATGTTCATTTTGTTGTTTAGCTTTCACCATACATGTACCAGTATGTGCTTTTAATGTGTCTTACACATTTCATTCAAGATACTGACAGGCAAACAATGTTGTTTGTGTACCACATACTTGAATTTCAATATAGAAATATCATCGATGTTAAGTCCATAAAGAATTTTGAAAAACGCTTTTTAACTCATAAGTTCAGTGTGCAAGAGCTTGTGGTACATGTTAACCAATCAGCCTCTAATCATTGACTTTCCTGTGTATCTTGAATTAGATTAAAAATTGTATCTACTTGTCTGTATGAAAGGGCATGGTTATTGATTTAACTTAATCGTTTTCTGTCTCATGAACTCATGTATGATATCATTTGTACCTTGGAGCGAGGCTGCTTCTTTCACATCTGTTACACTATTAACTGTGGAAAGAGACAGCCTAAGTGACTGTTCTTTGCTGGTATGGAGAATATGTTGTGGAAATACCTGTCCTTGCTTTTATTAGAATGCCAAAATGAGAAAAAAAGTTGTAATAAATACAACTTGTGATTGCAGGTAAGATGCAATGTCTTGTTTTCAATTCATTATCATGCCAAAACGTGACAGAATCGACTAGAACTTTAAAGTACATGTTTTGGTCAAAAATATTAATACCCAAAACAAAAGACCAAACAAGACTTTCTTCAGGCCCCCTCATACCAGGAAATCACTTTAATTTTAGTACTTGGAAGAAGCATATCAAATACAACTTTTGGAGGGGTTTAGAATTAGGGTTAGCTTCAGGGTGAGCACATTTTACATCCTACCTAAGAAAAAAAGAAGGCCGTGGAGGGACCATACTGAAGTCTTTCCCAAGACCCTATCAACATAACTTTTCCAAGCAAGATCTGTTTGAAATGCTGTCAGCACAATCTGAATGTTCATCCTTGTGTTCGGAAGCATTTAGCCACGGTTACTCTGAATATGGCTTGTCAAGCTTACTCAAACATTCGTGTTTTTATATTAATTATGTTGTAGAGAATCTTAAAATCACATCAACAACATAAGTCCAGTTCACGTGATCAGTCCTAAGCTTACAACAAATTAAGGATATTGGATAGTCACAGTAAAGCCATCTCAATGTAAACCTACTGTAGTACTTACCCAGCTACAGATTTCAAACACTAACAGTGTTTCTGGACAGTACACAATACCGCTACCGCCATAGATTTGGTCATATATTGTCTGCTATTTCACCGCGTAGTTAGAGCTAATAACGCCACGTTTGGTCGATATCTTGTCGTATCCTCGTGATGTGTCAGCAATAGACTTGTTGCGGTGGATGCTTGTTTGTGACTCTATTCGTAGAGAAATTAGCGACGAAATAGACAGAAATCATGCTTGCTCACTATTAACCCGTTAAAGGTATACTGTCACCTGTTCCAATTTTGCCACAGTTACCATGGAAAGTGAAAATCTAACCAATCACAGATTTTTAAGCGGGTGGCAGCTTTATAAAAACAGCGCCCTCACATTAGCGTTTTGAATACAAGGAACGCCCCTCTGACCATATATTGGCATATTTAGATTACAGGTGGCTGTAGACCTTTAACCGTATCACTTGCTGATATCATTCCGATTTTGGGCCATCCCATTTCACAGGAGGGGTTGTGATTCACTTTCAGAGCGAACGATTTAAATATTAAGATCATTGTGTCAACAGAGGTTTTCATAATTTACGTGTAAGTTTGTTACTACGATTGATATACAACATGCTGGAGTGTATAAAATTCAGGCTCATTTATGGCCAAAGTTGATATAATTCATACCCAGATTTCTAAAGCCTTAGCACTTTGCTCAACGATATTGCCATTGAAAAAAGTATTGGAAACGAAATGTGTGTAATATTGGTAAACCTGGGCGACATCTTTTTTTACTGCAAATGGGAGTCATGTCAGTCTGTGTCAGTGTTCCATTTACCAGCAATACCTCACTTACCAGGTTCACGTATAACGTCCTAATCACCATTCCTTGTTTGTGCTTTGTTAACGAGGTATGACACTGCTGTGATTATCACCCATGGGCCTTTAAGTTGAAGGTTAACAGTCCTCATGAATATTCATCTGAAATTTGCGTATGGGAGTGTGATAACACGACATGCTAAGGCTCTAAATAATATTGTATTCAAAATCTTAGCACTTTGGTCAACGATACTATTATTGAGGTAAGCATTGGAAGCAGTATGTTAACCCTCTGAGTGCTGTAATTTTTCCCACCAAAATTTTAGAGCAACATTTTACCAATTTTTACGAATTTTTCTGTATTTAATTTTTTTGATAATTTTGGAGTAAATAGACGTCATCACATTTCAATGGCTACAGTCTTTTTATCAAAACTGGCAAAAATCTGAAAAAAAAAATTTAACGGGTGTATATTTTGTAAAGGTGACAAAAATTGACTTTGGCGCTCAAAGGGTTAATGTGGTCCAACTCCAGCATATTATTCTTTTAAATTGTACCCCTGTATTCTATTCCCAAAACATAAGATATGCCCCTAATCTTTATCTGCTCAATCCTCACAAAGCAATTCTTTTACTGCCACCTCTCACTCATTACACACAAAACAACATTTTCGCCAGTTTATCTTATCTTCTCAAAACGAAGCGTACTATTATTATTTATGAGCAAATCAGCAATAAAGTTTTAATGCCATGGAAATGCTATTTAAATCGTGACATGTTGTGAAAGCTTTCATACAAAACTCTCTTTTTGTGCATAATGAAATGTTTCTTCCTCCAGATTTTCCTTCAAGTACAATGGACGATACAACTGGTCATGCCATGTAATGTACAGATATGTTTTCTAATTGCCAAACCTTTTCCCATCTGCTCCCCTCTTGCAACCGTTCAAGGTTTGCAACGGGATATATGCAGTATAGGGGTCCCCCCCCCCCGAGCGTCATCCACCCATTAGTTCTTCTCACATTACTCGGGTTCCTAAGAAGCTGACAAACCAGTTCAAGCGCAGATGGAATGGACCGTGAAAGGAGATGGCAGAAACGGAATTTAACTGATGCTGTACCGCAGGGTACTCCTAGACAGGACCCTGCAAATGGCAGGTTGTAAAATGCAAAGGGTCTAATTATGCCCCCACTGTCGAGTGGGGTGTTACACAAAAATATGCGAAGGAAATACGCTTACACAGCTGCTTTGACCAACTTAACCACACGGTCACAAATTTTTGCATATGTACCTGCTTTGCAATTTTCGTTTCGATGTCATTTGTTCTTCTCTCTACAGTAAAATGGCCACAAGTGTCACGCATGAAGCATTAATGTTCCTTTCAGAGTTTGTATTTCACAGGGCTGGTAGGGAAACTTTAAAAATGGAAAACATCTTAGTATTCTGGTTTCTTAGAACAATAGGAAACGTTTGATACTATTTTTCCTCTTTCTGGTTTCAAAGAAGCAATACATCCTGTTGACTAGCATCACTGCCAAAATAATTTGCCTTCAGTTCTGATAATACAGCATGGATTCTCTGCAATATAGGATGTGCTCCAAAGGCGACTTTGCATTGTCCACCAGCATTATGAAAGAGCCGACCAACTGTTTTCTGGATGTCAGATCTTGTGAAGGAGCGATTTCCATCACTTTCTGTGAAGCATCATCAGACTCTGCTCTCTTTTCCGCTTTTGAACAATTGCGCCAATTTTTCAGACACCAACGAGGGATTTTGTAAGCAAATGATCGCATGCATACAATGCACTCGTGCTTACTCAAATACAAATTGTTTTACCATCTTTCATTTACCAACTAACATGATATAACCGCTCATCCAAAACCATGCCTTAATAACTGCAATCATGTTTCAAGTATTCAGCAGCAACTTCACTCGAATAAAATGGTTCCCATGGTAGGCACAACCAAAACACACTGGCTTTTTAACACAGCGAAATACTTTGCACTGGGCTGTGTGGACTCACCTTCCATGCATCTCAGTCACATTGCAGGTGCCCGCAAACTCACAATGGCACTCCAACGCATACCAACTTATAATGCGTCTATGACAGTCACTGCAGATGTCAAAACTTATGCTTGCACCATAGGGGCAGTTGAAAAGTCCGTCCCCGGGGTGGGGGTGGGGTAAGGGTGTCTTGGTCTCAGCACAGTTTTCTTATTGCTATGGTTTATTTCATTTGAATACGTTTGACTATGACATGTATTGCTAATAAAGATTTTATGCTACCAACTTAGGTGTCTTGGTCTCATCTTAGCACTGGTCTTGTGAAAAATTCGTTTTCTCCTTCAGTGTTTCATGTATTGGTCCTTCAACAATCTTAAGCGAAGTTTTGCAGTGTAGCGTCTATTATCTGATGCGTTTGATTGCCTAAATCCCCCAAAGCAAGCAAGCGAAAGTTACTAATCTGTGGACGCTTTCACCAGATTATCACCGGATTAACTTTGACAAAGTCGACAACGAACGCACCAGAAAGGACACAGGGCACAGCAGTCATTCTTCTTGGGTGGAAGGATGGTCTTTTTTGCAACGATTTATCTTATTTTATTATATCAATTTTGACTGTGATATTTCAAATAAAGATTTCGACTCCAAACTGTGACTGTGTTTTTAATACCTACAATTCCTTATCTCCTCTTCAACCAGTGTACATACCACTAATTGATCCGCAAACATTGCCAACTTGTTAATCGACTGTGCTTATCAGCGGATTAGCTGATTAAATCATCACCACAGCCGTCCCACACGCTTTACTACGTGTGGGACGAAACGTGTGGGACGGCTGTGGTGTTGCAGCCGCTCAAATAAAAGATTCTGTGAATCTATCATTTATGAAACTTATTATTGATAATTTGTACTTTTGTATCTTTCCTGATATCAGTAAAAATCAAAGTCTTGTCTGTCATCTTATTGTGTTCTTCATGGCGTCGGTATCCGACATAGCCACGATACTGTATAAATGGACACACACACTAACTCAGACACACTTAGAAAGGTAGAGATTCAGGCAAAGACAGATTTTCACAGCAGAGATACTCAAACACTCACTGGCCCATTCGCTTATTTGAGATATACTCTGATGTATTAGCGGCTGGTGCGTGAGGCCTACCCATGGCTGTATTCAGTAAACAAATTTAAGTTCTAAATCTTGACTCGTCCGTTTCAGCGTCTTCCTTATATTTTCTCAATGATTTACGACGTGGGAAGACAGACGGACACACACACACATTAACATCAGTACGATATAAGCTCTAATGTGTGAACACGATCTAAAATGATTGGGTGTGAACATTATATAATTTTTGTTTTATTGTTAATTTCTATAACTTAAAGCGATATACTTAAAGTAACGAGCTGTAGCACCAAACTTTGGAATCTTTAATACCATTGCCCCTGGTGTTCAATACAAAGTAAATCCTGATATGACTTTCTTTTGTCATTCAATCAACAACTGATAGTAATGTGCCCAAAGTACAAGAAGTTATACGTCATTACCTCATCAAATAAATGAAATTACAATAAACTTTAATCGGGAGGAAACTTACATGTACGAACAACAGTACACTGTACTGAATTCGTTTTAAGGTAGAACGCACCTCGGGGACAGACATTCGGACTCTCAAACTTTTACAATTCATTTCTGATATACCACATGTGGGGGTTCATTTTAAAGCTCTTGGTGAAAGAAAACTTTTCACCGGCTTAGTTTTTTGAAATTCGAAAATTTTTATTTTTTTCCATAGAGTTAACACAGGGATGGCGGCCATTTTGAATTTCTAATATCGGTAAATCTTGGGTAATTTGTTTCTCTAGTACCAAAATTTGCATGGTGACCCCCTATTTTTATTCTTGATTTTGAAAGAGAATGATTGAAAGATTCCTTGAGGAAAGTTAGAGCAAAAGTTTAAGTCTTTCACTTTCGAGGTGCATACTACCTTAATTACTGGGTTTTATCTTTACTATTGCAACATAACAAGAAATGTGAGCTTCTTTTTGTCTTTCACCGCCAGTTTTCACCAGAAATTCTGTAACCTTGTGTACCAAATGAAATGTTCGTGAAATTAAATGACCTAGTTTGGTAATATAATTGTGAAATGATCGTGAAATTACATTACTTAGTTTGGACTAAAGTCAATGTCAGCCAATGTGGGATGATGTCTCAATTGCTGTATTGGTATGCCTACACTTCATATACTCGTTATAAGGTTATTGTGAGAAAGGAAAGCAAGTTTATTTATTTTCACGACTGTTGGACAAACCCTTAAATAAATATCTGGCTAGGTCTAGCCGGCGATACACGTTGAGGCGAAGGAACAGATGTTATTACTGATATGCACTACTTACACACAGCTGTCCGATGTATAAGAGCTAGCATGATCACTTTGAGTTGCAGCCTCACCTCTTGGAAAGGAATGTGTGTGAAGGTTTTCCAGGATTGATACTTTTGGCATGAAACGAAAACACAAACTCAGGTATATCAAAGTTTTAGCATTAGTATGGCGGAAACGCATGTAAAAATTTAGCATAGCCTACAGAGCTATAATATGATAATGATAAATAGATTTAAAAACTAAAGTTGCTATTGATATGCTTTTCACCCTTCACTTAATTCTCGCATTCTCCTTCCACTCAAATTCTGCCATAGCTGCACTACATGTAAAGAGTAAATTTCAATCGATTTAAAAAAATGTTATGTGTTAAGGCTATTTAGTGTATTGGCTGAGAGATCGTATAGAAGTAGAAATCACACATGATCCTTTATGTCATGTAGTATGTTCACCTCTTGCTTCTAGCAAAAGTCGGCTGTCTAAGATGATTAAAAAATAACTTTTATCGACACGAAATTGGCGGGCGAACCAGAACAGCCAGTGACATTTAAGTCTATTGCCGCGTCATCAATTCTTGTCCTAGGGGAAGCAAAGCTCTTTGTCCTGCTTTCCATTGTATTCATTTTAATCTCAGACTATCTTCCTTTGTTTTCATCTCAAAACTCAGTTCTCGAGGTAAATGCTGGTATTGAGTATATGCTGTAAACTGCTACTAGATTACGAAACAATTGATCCGATCACCTCCACTATAAGATGATTACTGTAACTTAACAACATTTAAAAATATTTCTATTATGGCGTTGCAATCCCGCGATCAGCATTTCAATACGTAAGTCACGTGAAGTATTTGGTTATAGATTAATCACAACACTGGCATTCAAAAACGGTAGGCCTACTTTGAATTGCCTCAAAGCATAGACCATTTTAGGTCTATGCTCAAAGGTACTCAAGTGGAAACTCATTCCAGTATCCAGTTTGTCATCTTTGATTATAGCCTTCGGTGTTTAAATATGAGTTTGTTATGCCAAAACGTGGATAGAATTTGACAGACATTGAAATACTGTTAACTCTAATTAACATCTAAGGGCTTGAAGACATTATTCGTCTAGCAATTATGATCAATAAATATCATTTATTAAACCTTTTTCATTACACTTCTTACTTTAGACTAGAAGACCCGCCGGTCGAGGACGCTCTCTACGCTAGGGGAGTGTAGAGAGGTCCTCGAACGACGGATCATTCAGTCTAGTCTTACCTGTGTCGTGTGTGAGCCCATTTGTGTAAGGTAATCCGTCTTTCACCATATACAAGCTGCTTACGAGTTATTTATTTGGTCAGGGCAATAAGCCTGCCTCCCCTCCCGGTTGGTAATCGGTAGAACATACTAATGAAGGGGATTAGGGAGGGCAATTTACAGATATAAACTGTTTTCTTATACAGACATAGCATGGATAAAGTAATAGGCATACAAGCGACGCAGGTAAGGCTTGTATAAAGAAAAGTTTAATACAAGACATTTATTGATCATAATTCAGGACAAATAGTGCCTGCAGCACCCTACGATTAATATAAATCTAATTTACAAAGTCATGCCATAGAAGTTGGAATTTGACCAGAAGCAAGAAATGTGCATAACCCTCTAAAATCGCTAATGGTAAAATTACATAGTACGCAAATGTCACTCGGTAGGAGCATTAATCATCTATAAGAATATTTTATTCTGTCGAATTCAACAGTGCATTAAGCATGATCTTGACATGATCAATGACTTATTCACGAGTTCGTGATGTACATGATAAAAAAGCAGTCTCGAAAATAGTTAATGTTGACCCCCTCCTCCCAAATTTATGATTTACGGTTGCGTAAGGTCGATCGTGCATTAGTCAGTCTCGAATTATGAACTTGCCATCGTCAGTGCTGAAAATCATGTTCGGTTTTCTGTTCTCGTTTGGAACAGGTGGAGTTGGTCGCACCGAGCGAAAGACAATGTGTACTTTTTTCAAGATTTTATAACGACTACTGTGCATTTTGAACCCTGTTACATTCGTGTTTGAACCCAACAGCAAGCTCACTTCTGTTAAAGACACGCTGGAGGAAGATGGGCGATTTCACCCGGACTCTTTTTTGCCAACTTTCGAACAATCTAACGTAATATAAAACGTAAAATGCTAAAAGGTGGTGGAAAAGGTTGAACACAGCTGATTGATAATTTTCAATGCCAAACTTAATTTAGAATGGAGTGTTGAGTTGTAATATTGAATTCAGGACGGAACATTTAAAGAAAATATTTTGCGCTAATTTGGAAGGTTATGACAGAATGTTGAGTTGTAAATTTGCATTCAAAATTCAGAGTATAATGTAGAGTTGTGCAATTGAATTGATCTCAGCGAATAACAAAATGGCAAGCAGTAATTTTGGCATGTATTGGACACCCTAGTGTATCAGAATTGTACATTTGATGAGATAACACCACATTCATTGTTTCTACTATAATTTAGGATAATACCAAAGGTTCCAAAACGTCAAACCCCCAGGAGCACATCAGGTAATAATCTAACTGTAATGACTGATAACAACCAATATGATGTTAGTTCATGGGTTCATCAACGTTTGTCGAATTTTCATACGCTAACAGTGACAGGATTTCCCTGAAGGCAAATTAACTGCTGTCAGCAACGTCGCAATCCTATTGTCTGGGGCACAACGTTTGTCACTAGTAAAAAAGTGTACCATGGTGCAAAGGTGGCAAACCAGGCTGCGATTGACGATTAATTATTCACATCTACAATTCTAACTCACACGGAAATCCAATATGGTTGCATGTCTTGGCTTGAGATATGACAACGTTAACTTATAAAACTTATAGATATCAAAGCTTCAATTTCTGAGTACTATATTTCTTTCATATTCATATAACTCTTTTAAACTTTTAGTCATAAACTATGAGTGAAATTGAAACAAAACTGATCTTTTCTAAAAAGCGATAATTAATCAGTTGTTTTTGTGTATTACATATAATGGAAATTGATGATCATAAGCAGGTAAAATTTGATCATTATGATTGCTAATTGGTCATCATACATGTGTAAATGTTATACAATAGATTCCTGCTTGAACTAATATACGTCTCTACAGAAGCAGCGTCATCCTTTTACGATGAGAGAGGAAGTCCTTGGTGTGCATACTTGCAGACTAAAGTTTGTCTTGATAAATATACAGAAGCGAGCAAACGAACAACAAACACGTAACTGTGAAGTCAGCGCTGGAAAGGTTGGAGGCACTTGAAAAAGTGTCGACGACTTCGATCTTCCATCCCAGGTACTGGTGAGTGTAGCACTGTAGGGGTACAGAAACAAAGAGAAAACTGTCATTAGCGTTTTACTAGATTAAAATAAAAATATTTATGTGGCGAGGTTTAGTATGGGGCCCGTGAGAGTTTTGCGATGTGATCCAGCAGCAGCCGACATAAACAGCAGCTGTGTTCGGCTTGCATCAATATTAATGGATCCAGAATAGAGCATTGGATAAAAGATAGTACATGTAATAATCAACATCATCATCATCATCAACATTATCTTTAGTAGAAAAGTCGTGTTTTTGAGTGACATCCTTACTGAAAATGTATCGGATTCTGATCATTACCTGGTAATAATAGGTGCCCGTTTCAGTTGGAGTCCATCGCAAGACAGATGAGTCGCCGTCTTTGCAATTCAGTGTCAGGGTTTTGAAGTAATCGTCGAACGTGTCTGACTCCTCAGAACGGTCCACTCCTTTGGATTCATATTCGCAGTAGCGACCCGCTGTAAAAGAAAGTACGTCACTATCAGTGGATGCAACATGGAACGGTAATGTATGTTTCATACATGCAAACATACTGATGAGCATTGCATGCATTTAATAGATGACTAAGGATCTAATTTCATTGCAACAAAGTTCATTTAGTATCCTCACAGTAAATTGCAATTTTTTCAAAATTTATATTAAAATGAAATGGTTGCCATCAGAAAAAAATACTGAACTTCTGAATCTTCGTTTATCCACTGTGTTTGTACATATTTATATCAAATATCGGCAAGTTTGTGACTCTAGTGTATCGTTGCAAGATAGGTGTTATCGACTTTCTGCAAGGGGGCTTATATTACTTGTGATAAATAGTCGCAAAAATTACATCATCTCCCATGTGTTTCGAATACAGTATTAACATAACTTAAACGTCGCTTTCTTCGGATTGAACTGTGTGAATTATTATATTTATCGAATTTTCATACGACGCCTATGCAAATGGTTTCAAAGTGAATTATCTCTTTTAAATGTCAATAAATGAGTGAACAATGAAATCAACTTCAAATCTAAACACATTTTCAAGAAATCTTTACCTGCGGTAGGGTATGCTTGCCCAGCACCGTCAAATTCTACACCAGCAACAAGGTTGATGCCCTTTAAAGAAACAACACAAGAAAATCTAAATCTTGGCACTTATAAGATAGCATGCGCTTTGCTCAAACTTTCGTCAAGGATTTTTAAACTATCCTCTTTCAAAATCAAGAATAAAAATTGAGCGTCACCGTGCAAATTGTGATACTACAGAAATAAATTACCCGAGATTTACCGATATGTGAAATTCGAAATGACCGCCACCCCTGTTAGCTCTATGGAGAAAAATAAACTTTTCGATTTTCGATTTTCGAAAAACTAAGACGGTGAAAAGTTTTCTTACACCAAGAGCTTTAAAATGAACCCCCATAAGTGGTAGATCAGGAAAGAATTGTAAAAGTTTGACAGTCCGAATATCTGTACCCGAGACGCAAATCACCTGAACAAAAACTGGTCTAACTCATGGTTGGGTTAAAGAATAAAACATATCACGTCAAGTTTCAGAAAACTATTGGAATAACAGTACGTGCGGGGCATTTTCAGAAGCCGATTATTGATCAGTTGAATGCTTCAAACATAGCCGGCACACCTCTGTGACGAAGTTATCGCCTTTCATAGGACTAATATCACTGATCGAAATACCAGTTATTCAACTTACATGTAATTAAATATCTTCAAAACTAAGCTTATCAAAATAAGGCATACTGTATACACATTGTTCGGATCTGGGCTAATATTCTCAAGAGAGCCTCAACGTTGTGTTGTGACCCTGAACATATATCATGATGACTTGTAAATTTTATGTACGTCTGTCACATCCAGCAAAATTTTCCTCGAATGAAACAGGCATGACGATGTTTGCTCTTAAAGGGGTAGCTCTCAATCCCTGGTTTCGGATTCGCTCTTGTTGACATTGAGTACTTATATGGTCATAGTCCTTTCTTTTCTATTGAAATTTTTATCAAGTCAGTCAATTTGCTTTTAGATAAAAGTGATAAATGCCCCTTTTAACGAGAAACACAGAACACCGAAATCACACTACATATCTGTAAGTCCAGGCTCCATTTCAACTTTTCTTGATGATATAGCATGGCAATACTTACCCGTCTTTCCGCTGTACTTTTCTGGATGTAACCGCCAATAGGATCGTCCGTAATGTAGAATGGATGATACTGGGCGGTGTTACTGTCATCATCTCCACCTTCAACAATAAAAGTGTAATTATGTCCAACGAGGAGTTCTAGAACAGGAATGAGTTTCCCGTTGATGTACCAGGCAATACCCCATGACACTTGATCTGTAAAGAAAGAAGGAGGGAGGTTATCAAATACAGTCGAATCGCCAATAACGGTCACGTGATTGGGGGGCGATACACTGACAATGATATATATATTCTCAACCCTTTTAACTCAATACCAGCACATCTAGATACACAGCATTAGAAATTGTACACTTGTTTATTAATTTGGTCTTTCTTTCGTCAGATGAGTTTTCAGTTCAATCACAGACTGCTGTTGGTTATTACTGTGAGTAAAGAAACGAACAGGGTGTTACGCAGGGTCATCACAACAATAGTGGGTTGTTGACGTTTCTGGTAATACTTGGCAGCTTGCGAAATTTTCTTTCGTCGATTTTATCTTGACAAATGCTAACATCTTTAGAGTGAATTATTGTTGCGTCAGTTATTGATGCCGCTCATATAACTGATGCATGAATCTGTTTCTTTTGAAAAAAAGCTTGTATTCCTTGAAAACAGACGAAAACAGGCAGTCGTATGTTCCTAGTACAATATTTCAATTTCATTTAAGTTTTTGGCGCACTGTCTATTATTCCCACATTCCAAATCTTCCAAACAGGACCAATTTAACTGAAATACGGTAAGAAATACAAGGTACTCGGCCGAGACGAATTTACTGAATTTCTTGGTACATTTTGAATCAGTGGACACTGGTGCAAACTTCCCAAAACGGGCAAACAGCAAAGGCATTAGTTTGTGTTCCTTTTTGTAAATTTCGTTGACATTCTGTATTCTATGGTAAATAGTTTGTTCATTCTCTCCTCTTGAATTACCTGTAATTGCAGCATACCCTCTCCTGCCACCGGCTTGGCCAATTCTTGCAGTAAATTCGGTGTTTCTTTCATCTCCTCTGATGCGTATTTGATCCCACGCCCTCACTGGTGGCAGGGTACTTATTGTGAATGGCGGGCAATTGTTCGACGCCTGTCGACCGAAATGCACTTTAACGGCGCCTGCAAAATATTAACAATTACAATGTGAATAAGGGAAACTGCTGCTTCAACCTGCAAATCTATTCAAATCAGAACAAACTACAGATTACTCGGAGATGACTGCGCTTTTATCAAGACCACGGTTGCTTGTGAATCGATACACGGCGGCCGCAGTGTGGCCTACTTTTCTCATTCATACCACAAGCCCGGCCGTCGTGTATCGATTCACAAGTAACTGTGATCAACTCCTTCTGATGAGTTACTAGCAACTAAGTGGCTACAGCACATAACAGTCATGAGTTCATTAAATGATACCCCGTGCGAACTTAATCCAATATTATTGGATTAAATCTAGCAACATATTTATACAATGATTGCAATTTCAAAAGAAGACAAAAGACAGAAACACCTCATAATCTTCTTAACACCTCAGCTAATCCCTATCCCGGGCCTTTCAAGCCGGGCTTGACTGAACATTGTTTGAGTATGCGAATCAACCGATAATGAGTCATCCTGAATGGAGAAATCAATCGGCCTCAAAATTACCGAGATTCATGAATAAAGATCGATAGTAATAAAGGAGACTGTGATTTCAGTTAGTTTCATTTTACTATCCCTCTGAATTCCCTCCAAATGAACCTCTTTATATCCACAATACATCTTTCAACTTCCGACAGTCCACGATAAAAATGAAAAGACAACTTCTATCATAAAATTTATCACACCATATTTCCTCAACCTCGCTCCGATCCTGTTTGCGGCTCATGTTGGGCCACGTGACATAAAAGTTTAGCAAATCCTGGACTTACTTGTTGGGATTGTATGATGTTTAGCTGCCACCCCGTTGCTGTTGATGAATCCAAGTGCCCATGCAACATATACTTCTCGGTCAGTGCGGATTGTTTTATCCTTGGAATCACCTTCAGAAGATAAAAATATAGAAATTTTGAATTCCTTGAGTGGGTTCTTAACAAGTTCTAGACACCTTCAAGTTGGAACTTGCAAGCTATAGGGTCTCGAACTTGCAATTATATATTGTGGTGAAACGGGATTTATCTCATTTACGAATGCCGTTAGTTTCCATCCTTGAATTTTAATAATTTCTGAGAGAAAACCATCAAATCTGAACATAGTAGATGAGACGGACCAAGGTGTCTGATCGGTTTGATTATTGTGCGGTGGGAAAGTCACCCGTCCGCCCACCATGAAGCGCCCTCACAGCCATGTTTCCATACATACCTGTGTTGAGCATTCTTCTGAATCCAATCCGTACAATGCCATTTTCTATCATGGACCTAATGTTTGTCACATCATCTCGTGCGCCTGACACTTCAGTATCTGGACATGCCCCGGAACCCTGGCTACACTGATGATGACATGAAGGAAACATACAGAGAGTATTGAAAAGCCTGTTCATCTCAATATTTTACAAATATTGCAGAGCCACTTTGCTTTCTTCTGACTGTAAAGGAGAAGTGGAGGTTCACGCATTCTTTCCAGTTCTAATGCTGTGGAAATATATATATATATATATATATATATATATATATATATATATATATATATATATATATATATATATATATATTTGTATGTATATGTATGTGTATATATGGGTAATCGCTTGAATAATTTAAGACGTAACGGCCAATTATTGAATATTAGCTCAATCTAAAATTAGTTTTGAAGGTCAACACAAATAAATATCAATGCTAATCTTACGTCATGCTTCACTCATGTAAGAATTTCAAAACAACGCACCAAAAACTGTAATTTTCAGCTTTGCTTCTTCGGGCCTATGTGATCTCATATACTGTTCGAAGTGCACATACCTGACCATAGTCATTCAAGTCATAATCCACAGCCTTTATGCCTGCCGTTCTGTCATTCCACGTCACCGTGACGTCAGCGCCAATCATAGCCGTTGTACTGTCCGAGCCACTGATCCCAAATGCCATGTACTCGTCGATGTCGACCTGACCACTCAGCTCAAAATCGATATAATCGTCTCCGAGAGTCCAACTTACATGGTACCTATCGTTCATCACTTCACAGTTTTCGTATACTTCCTGGCATTGTAAAAGTAAAAGTATGATATTAAATCCGTTCACACTGCACATTCGGAATCCAACATTTCCGTTCTTTGCGGCAGAATAACTACGCCATCAACGTCATGATATGGTGACATAACGAACGATCACCTCTCTCCTAATGCATGGACAGAGTACAAGGTATCTCTGTTTTGCGGGTCACTTTGTGAAGATTGCCTGGTTAAAGTTTCGAGATTCTATTCATAAATATTGCACGTAATATTGAGGAAACTACAGCGTAGAGTATCATGAATTTTCATACGTACAATAGTAAACATTGTGTTCATGAAATGTCATCGAAAATGAGAAGATCGAGATCACCCTGTTCTGATTCAAAAGAATGCGTTTGTTATTATTTCTTTAAAGTACTTTCAGGCCCAATATAGAACAAGAAACATTGTGATGCATCGGGTCATTGTATGAGTAATATTTGTGTCAAATTGCATGGTCCTTTATCCCTTCCTATGAGGTATAGTCTGTTTTTCAGGAACAACCATTGTGACCCACGTGCAATAGACGAATCAGGTATCATTGAGAAATTATACAGGTGAATAACTTTCGTCAACATCATAAAAAACTGAAGACGGGATTCATAATATGCTGATATAAGTGAACAGTTTACCTCTGGTTGCATGTCTACTATGTATGGAGGGATGTTCAAATTATCGGGGATCAAAACATGGCCGAAATTCTGCACTGCACGAACACACCACATTGACAACCAATCGATGTCGAAAACAGTCAAATCACCAGCCATCTGGATTGTCACTGTTTTGCC
>LD345261.1:156837-178949 GCA_001465055.1 Ptychodera flava | reverse complement strand
GTTATTATGATGATGTCGTCGTCGGCATTACCACCGTGCCAGATTTGTCAAGAAGCTTCGTCCGGATATCATTGTGGGGCATACACATGCGAAGCATGCAAGGTAATTTTTTATCAATAGCTGATCAAGAACTTGTACATATTGACGATATCGAAATGCGTCGTCCGCAACCTGTGATATTTCACATTGTTGCTGTGACGAGGAAACGCTTGTGTTTCTTGTCTATATAGAACCCTGACATTCGTGCTCTGATAACGGTACAATGTCATTCGTTCTTGAGCGCAGCACGAACGTTTTTTGGCCATTTCAATATTTTTTTAATCTAACTTCTGTGATATTTCTGGTTTCTGAATTTATCTTCACCGTCGCTAAATAGAGAGCTACTGAACTCTACGTATTTGCGTTTTATCGGTAAACAAATGAGAGATGGTTTAGTACTATAGTGCGGGAGTACTGCAATACTACTACACGCCAGCACATCCCTCCCGATCTACTTTTAGGCTACTTCATACCATAGGATATCATATTGCATTATTCTGAATATTCTGAATAATTTCACTTATGCATCACACTAATGATGACACATCTATGCTTCCTGAACAAAGGAATAATATCAATTTTTGATTTTCAATGTGGGAAGGTATGGTTATCACTCCATAATCACAAATGGTCATTTGCATGTGCCAAATATCAGCACGGAGTCAGACAACGAGGATGACCAGATTGATTTGCCGTAAACTGCATTGTTGCCCCATCTTGAGAAGATCATGTCTGTATCCATGGAGAAGTGTCTACCATATGTACAACAGGTGATAGGTTCAACAAAGCCTCGGGCAGAGGGGAAAAAAATCTAAATGGTCCTACATTTATTTACTTTGGCACACAAGGTATTGGAACAGGAAATGACACATAACTGTAAGAATTCAAGTCTGTGCAAAGTAAATGTGAAATGTTGTTTGTATCTTTTGGTACAATTGTGAAATCCGGGGTTAAATATGCAAAGCCTGGGATATCTCATGAGACTTTTTAATTGATTCAGTAAAATGTCTGAGAGCTTTTCTCAGAGTGCCAATTCATTGGCCAGATTGTGTAGATGGTCTGTAGTGAACGCTATAACTGCTTACGGCAAATGTCTGTATGTGGCAGTTTCCTTGTCTTGACATGTTCATACGTAAACAATATTTCAAGTCAAACTTGTTCCACATTTTTGTGGTGTAAGTAATGGAAGGACATCAAAGCCTTCAATAGAGCGTTATGCAATCAGGAATATCGGTTAGGCATGGAACTCCGGTGCGGGAAAAGTAGATTCCAACCTCATTCCAAGCTAATGTATTATTCCAACTTGTATTCCAATAATAGAAACCAAAGACACAGACTTACTAAGTCTAGTGAGAGATACACAAATAACCTGTCACGTGACATTCCCCTGTTGTTCCCAGTCATGAGTAATCAGCTTTTTTCATAAACTTGTCCAGAGAAACTCTGTAGAGTCGACATACTTTGGTCAATAATAGAGGAAGGTTTTGTTAAGGTTCTGAATATGGCTTCCAGGTACCCCTAGTCTGCATCTCTCAGAGACATTTGTTTTCATAAAAAGAAACATAATAATTTTGCAGCCCATTCATATCTTGTTATTTGCAGTACTGTCACCTGCAAAAACATCTTGTTGGCTAAAGCCCAATACAAAGGATGTTATGTAAGAAGTTTGAGAGCAAGGCAAACAAGTCCTTTGCTACTACACTTTCCAAAGTGACATATTTGTGAATTAACTGTTTACCTGGGAAAGTTTACCGACATGTTACTTTTTTTCTACAAGGGCCGTTTCAATATTTAGACATTCTCCATATCTGTCATCCTTCACTAAGATGTTTTTCAGTGCAGAATTATGTACAGCTCAGCCCAAGTGTTTTTCTCTCTCTGACCTCCACAGAGGGAAATGGAGTGAAAAGATTAAACAAATATCTTCATACCGCAGGCTGCAAGAAGCCACAGTATTCCAATAATTCAAATTTTTTGATGGCCCTTTTCCTGAAATCGGTCAAGATCATCATTAGTATCTTTTTTATAGTCTGCAATGCCACAAACTTTTTTCATGCCAGGGAAAAACTTGGAGTTGAGATATAGTATAGGGTGGTGTTAGCTCATGTACAGTAGCATCTAGGTGGGTCTATGGCTATACAAGGTGAGACAAAACAGGTATTATTCTCTACCTGTTGCACAATGCCAGTGTTTTCCAATCCCTACAGTCAAAGGGCTATGTTATCAAAGTTAATGTCGGTTGATTAATTTACATAGTTACCCAACATTTCCCCCACCCCCTTCCATGAATTGTTTGAAAGTCATCCAACAAAAGAAGATCTTCTCGGTAGATTAGAAAGTGAGTCACTACATAACAAACTCTATTTCCAAGTTTGGCACTGTCGACCCACAACAGTTTGTGGATAAGAAAGTGTGTGTATTTTCTTCGAATTGTCATTGAATCACCCTCTTTGAACTAAATGATTAAAAGCAAATGTGCCGGTACAGGTGGCAGAGTCTTTTTTCTCTATATGTTCTCTGCTGATGTTGCTTCTCAATGGTGAATCAACACTAACAGCAAGGAATGAGCGAAGATGGAACCATCTCCACATCTGATTTTATTTGTAGCAACATTAAACTGTAACTTTTAAATTATTTTCTTGTATTCTTTTCCTTATTTCTGTCAAATACAGTTTCTAGCTGTACTCTCAAAAGTCATGTCCGGAGGGCAGGAATCCAACCACAGAGAACCAAGAAATCTGGTCGTTGTTGTTATTTGTATTGTTGTTTATGTTTAGATTAGTTTCACCCAATGCAACTCTCTCCCAGCAAACATTGTATGTTGAGAGAGAGTTGCATCGGGTCACTTAACGATAGTGTCCTTGTAGTGTTTCTTATGACATCTACATTACGTTTGAATCAACAACAGCACAGTGGTTATGTTTGTTGAATTTTACTGGTCAACAACAACAAAACGATTAATATAAACATAAACAACAATACAAACATCAACAACAACAACAACCAGTTTTCTGGCTCCCCTGTGGTCCATCCTGTCAATAAGACCTTTATATATGTGTTATGTTCATTGTTACTGTTTTGACAACTTAATTTTAGTCAGACTGGAATTCTTTTGTCAACAATGACATTAAATTTTCAATGCAAAGCATAGTTTTGGTAAAGCTGATACTTTTGTATATGTATTTCAATATACTCTACCAAAAAAAATTTAAAAAAGCTTTTTATTTTGGATAAGAAAAATAATGAAAATATAATGAAGCATTACAGTTCACATCCCCATGACTTGCTGAAAAGGGAATTCCAGTGTAGAGAGCCCAGCAAATGAGTTTTTATCTTTACCCTAATACCTGTAGAATGTAGGCAATGATGAAATCTATTGACTCTGACTGATTGTGCCCTCTGCCCATGCTTTGCTCTGACACTACTTTTCCACTCAACTCTGAAGCTGAAACCACGAGTCAGAGAATTCATAATGACGGAATCAAAAGAGGAAAAAAGAAAGTACTGGCAGCAATGACAGCGTTTGTCTGTGGTAGGGACTTGAAGAAAAACCCTGTTTTCTTTAGGGTTGTAAGTAGGCCCGGAAAAGATGAAACTAATCTGCATATGTAATGAGCAGTACGTGAATGTTCATTTCAACTTTGTAGCTTATAGCTACTCAACCAGGATGTGTATACTACAATCCTTTGAAGAATCCTTGGAATGGAGTTCAAGACAGTGGGATTTTTGCATCCTTCAGGGATATCAGGTGTCTGGAGGAATCAATTATTATTTAACCCTTTGAGTGCCAAAGTCAATTTTTGTTGCCTTTATAGAATATGACATAGCCAGCAACTTTTTTCAGATCTTGACAAGTTTTTTCAGATTTTTCCAAAAATTTTGGTCAAAAATTGCAGCCACTGAAATGTTATGTCCATTTGGTCCAAAATTATCAAAAAATCACAGAAAAATTCATAAAGATAAAGTAAAATGGTAAAAAGGTAAAATGTTACACTTAAATTTTGGTGGGAAAAATTACAGCACTCAAAGGGTTAATGTGCTCAGATGCTTGACAATTTCAAATGACAAAGTCAGAAATCATTGGTTATGATAAATATTGAGTAGTTTACTTGTTGAAGTTCTGTACTAAAGTTTTCAAGAAGTCACAGCATAGGAAAAAGATGACAATATTTTTCTGTGAGAGCATGATCTTCAAATAGGCAAAGAATTATTCCCATGGTCATAGAAGAATTCACATGTAATAATATAAAGGAAAACATCCACATAAACTGAAATTAGAATTCATTTGCATGCAATGTTTTTGAAAATATTTTACATAAAACATATACTTGTAATTAATATCAGCATTGAATTTACTTGCTCCAGAAACACCGCAATAAGAAGAGTGGATTATAGCAATGTCACATCTCTCAGCAGGAGTGTACAGGATTTGTTGAATTAAAAAAAACGATTAATCCAATTTGAAAAACATAAATCGCTTGAAATCTTACTGGCTTGATGCCATAGAAGGATACAATAATCATGCAACACAAATTGAATTTTCCAAAACTTGATACAATTCAAACTCATGTTGTGACGAAGCTTTTAATAGTTCCCTATGATTAGGAGTTGTCGTTAGCTGCTAACAGTTTTTGTGAATTGATAGAGAACACCTTGCAGAATTGGTTTTTTACTGATACATAAAGTTTCAATTGACCTGAGAGTTGCAATCGTGTACAACTAAGCAAGATTAGACTGACTTGAATTGTAAGTTGCTTTCACTAATACATGTAAAACAGCTTTCTCATCTTCATGCTTTTGCCAAAGGATGTTTATCTGTGATGTTTTCTGTGCTATGACAGATTGGAAAATCAAAGCAAGGTTATTCCGTATATTGCTTCAAAAATTTCCATTTTATCTCTTTCAATACATGATACTGTTTCTTCTCTGTAGATCAGTCTTATCCTGTCAGACTCCAGAACATCATGTTTCCGTTTCAAAAGCTTCTTAGTCTCACAGTGATTTGACAGATTTCGCTCCTGTTTTATCCCTCATCAACGAGTTCGGAATATTTTCCAAAACAAGGCACTTGAGAAAGGATTTAAACCCAGGCTATTTTACCAGAATAGCACTAGCAAATATACAATCCTAGATAAAGCTACATATCCTTTGCATGGATTCACTCAGTCTTTTTCATTGGGACAGGTACCTGCAGTTTTGTGTGAAAGCGAACACAATGGAATTTACATTTGAATCAGGGATAGCGCTGATCAGATCAGTCTAGGCTGCCTGTTTGTCAATGTTGTTTGTCCAGTGCTAGTGGCCGGCCACCCTAGAATACCAAGTGGTGATGATATCATACTGGAAGCATGGTTCACCAGCTTCAAAGGTCGTCGCAACCACCCAGACCTGTTTTCATCCCCGGGTTTCATCCCCACAATGATCAGCTCTTCTTGAGATATATTTGATTCAGATCACACAGTCAAATCCCCATCTACAAAATTTTTGTTGAGATGGTGACATAACTGTTATTTAATTAGATCACTTTTTTGTTCTCCCTTTGCTCTCAAGCGGTGTAGTTAGCAAACAATACCAGTGTGGAGAGTGTAGACCACTAGCGTGATATATCATTACAGCTGTATTGTTTAATCAACCCACTCAGCTAGCCTTTTGTAGTCATCCCGCTTGTAGCATGTGCTATGCATCGGAAAATGTGACCGCAACATCCAGCCATTCCATTATCTTGATTGTATCTCGTGTATAGGTGGATAATTACTAGGTAGCAATTCCACGATCCTTCCAATCTTAGACAGTACACATTTACAAATTACTGTCTGGCTCAATTGTGTATGTCTTTTGTTTGCCCCATTGGCCACCATAACACATCCCAAAATACTTAAATAGGTCAGGAAAAAACACCTTCCTAAAGAAAGGAAAAACTACGCATGCATGTATGGTGAACATATGTGCAAATGGTATCTGTAAATTGTTTTGCGCCATGTCTTATAAACTCTACTGAATATGATTAGAAAGGTACCACTGCAACAATTGAGAAATTCTATGTGAAGAACCCGGTTTGTTTTAACTTATGTAATCTTGTAAGAGCACTCCAGGTAGCACTCAAGGTAGTTTGCAAATTGTATCGTCATGTCCAAGTGCTTGTCAGATACACAATACTTGATAGCATATGTACACTCACTTCAACTGACAAGTATTTGAAGGTAATACCTGTACCACAGCAGGAGAAAAAAAGGTTGCCTGGCACGTAGCCAAGGTAGAGTACAAGAATGTGTAATACTCTACGTTTGACTCCATCAAAACTGTCCTTTTCAAGGAAAAATCCATGTACTGGCAATGGTCGTTTTTGAATGAACGAAACCAACAACAAGGAAACATAGCTGGACGGTATGAATTCAGTGAAATCTTCCCTGAAATCCATATCTTTGTGTAACGGTGTTGGATGCTTTCATTGATTTGAATAATAAAATCCACCGAAATCGATGGATCCACTTTAACATCAACAAATTTTTTAGTAACCTTCAGTTATAATTTCAGTTAAAAACTACAACATCAAATGCAGTTCATAATAAATTTTTGTCATTTTCTTAAGCAGGCCTGTCTTTGTACTTGAAAGGCATTTGTTTATGCTGCTGTTGCCATTAGCAACTACAATATTCATAAGCAATTTTTATCCAAGGTTTTTCCGTTCTGTTTTCTGTAGGTGTGAAAAGATTGTATTGTGTGTTACCTAGTAATTCTCTGTAATACACATTGCCTGAATCAAATGTCTATGCTCACAACAGGCAAAAAATGGTAGATTTTATTTTCAAATCCTCTTTCACTGGATTTGTGTATGTTACCTTTTCCATTGAAATATGATACCATTCTCTTCTGACAACCACAAACATTTTTATGTCCAGAAAGCATGTCAGTGGCCAGTTGATATTTAAGCCTTTTGAAATACACAAGAAATTGAAGTCAATTTTCATTTTTGGCTCTTAGTTTAGATTTGTTGACAACCGTGTACCTTTTACTGCATATGACTGATACTGTATGAGTAAAGTTGACCTCTTCATCCCCATTTTCATGTAAGGAGGTCCAACTCTGCCATAGAATACAGTGGATTGGGTCGAACCATGGTGGTGAAAGGGTTAAGCTGGAGTAAGCCCCTTAATTGTAATTATAGCAATGGGGTAACCCATTGGTTAAGCTGTAAAGTTATTGTTGGCTAATGCACTTTTCTATATGTCACTTATTGATTGAAAAGAACAATTTATTCACCAGTTTGTATGGTCATGACTGGCGAGAAATTGTTGAAAACCTGTTTTGTAGGCTTCACAGATAGTAGAATTCAAATGTTTTTCAGTTGGAACGTTTATTCTATGCCATTGGTAATATCCCACAGTCCAGTACCTAGTGTATGGTATTATTAATCTGTTCTCCCCGGTTCCTTGTAAACTGGTCCACACTCACCATTGATGACAGTAGGGTTAAGTTTAATGCCTACGTTGTCCCCTTCATGATGACAAATTGGCACTGACAACAAGTCGTATGAAGTTGTACAAGAGAGAAAGATTTAAGAATGTTTATGTTCCAAGGTGATATTTCTCATTACAAGATTGTATATTACAGTAGCAAGGATATAGTTACTGATAATGTGAATTTGTCAAGAAAAAACAGATTTTGGATAAATGTAACATAAGAACATTGTCAACAAGGTATAATATTATTGATGTGTCTCCTTGAATGTAAGAAGATTTGATCATATTATACTGTAATACTTTATCTTTATTGAAGAAAATTTGAACTTATTTTTGTATCACACTTTTATTGCCACAAATGTGATGTAAATTCTATATTTACAAGCAAGCGATAAAAATATTATTATTATTATTATTTCAGAACATTCATAGACTAGTGATAGAAACTGACCTCACCTTGATGCGAAATTGATATCAAGAATTCTATGATTTGCTTACAGCGATTCTTCTTGCGAAGTACAAAGACCAATGAGAAAGGAGAGACGCCAAAATATGTTTGTCCCAAGGGCAACAAGAAATGTGACATCAACAAAACAACTAGAATACGATGTCAATACTGCCGCCTTCAAAAGTGTTTTGAAGTCGGTATGGCCAGGAAAGGTAAGCAGACTGTTCATTTAACTGACAGCTCGTTTTGGTGGTGCATTTTGTCATCATGGGAGAGTACTCACAAATTCTGGCATTTACTGCAAAAACAATAATTATTCAATGGGAGTTAATTTCACTGACAGATGAAATCCATTACATTAAATTCCAGTGAAAGTGTTAAATACATGTAACAACAGACTCTATCATTTTTCTAGCAAAATCAGTGAATTTCAATTTAAATGAAAATGTCTTAAACATCAAAATAGTGAAATTAAATCCCCTTGAAAATTAATGGTTTTACATTATATTGCTGCAGAATTGCCTCCTTTTGTCTTTATGAATTGTCAGCAAAATCCATCAAGATTTTTTTGAGCCAAGGACCAGTATTAATATTAAGGTACACTAGTGATGCTTGGACACAGTTCGGTGTTACTGTATACAGCTTTATCATTGTCAGAAACTTAACATAACATTACCTATAACCATCATAATGGTGAACTCTCTACAACAAATTTGGTGACCTCTGACCTCCGGATTCGCCCAGCCTTGTTGATGGTTAAGTTGAACTGTTGTTTTGAATGCTTGTAGTAGGCTGTCAGTATCTGTCGTTATTATTCTCTTCAACTTTGCAAAAGTTGTACATGTAGGTGCTTTTTCTCTATTTTGAGAATTTTGGACTTTGTAATATTTTTTTCGAAAACAGTCTTCACCTCAGGAATTACAGAGGTGTAAGCTAGTGTTTCAGGGACACAAAAGGAAAGCAGTAAAACTTACGGAACCAAATCAAAACAAAAAAAATTTAAAGCATGCAGAGTTAAATGAATTGAATGTGATCAGTTACATGTATCTATAGTTCAAAATTTCTGAACTGAAATTTGATTTACATACCAAAGTGTGATGTTTCATTTTATCATTTTTGCAAAAGTGCAAATATTGGTGAGAATTTAAAATATTGAATGTTGGAAATTGTAACTCCCTGCAGGATATACAACTACTGTTTGAAGTTGGTGCAAGTCAACAATTTTATAACAACTGCATAACATACCTAATAGGGATGTTACATGTATTTAGTATCACAGTCCCTCCATCACTATGATAGCATACATATACTGCTATATACACAGCACTGGGAAAGGTCAGCACAACTTCCAGACATCGATGTCAATTTTGTCAGTGAAACTTGTTCAAGACCCTATTTTAATCAGCCGGTGTCAAGAAAAAGCAATCCATAATCATGCATGTCAGCTTCAACTGGCATCCTGTTTGACATCCGTCTGGCATTACACAGTATGTATAATATGTCAACTTGGACCAGTGTCCCGTCAGCTATCCTTGCTGGTACATGTAATAAATGTACATGACTGCACAATTGGTAGATAGATGATGAATGGGGACATCAAGTGTACCCTTAATACCTGCAGTTAACCCATCTTGCATTTGACACTTTTCTCAATTCTCTTGGCCTGGCCTCCTATAAATAGCTTCATTGCGTAGTAGATGACATACTCTGACAGGTATTCAACTTAATATGCAAAGTATTGGCCGGAGTGAGAGTTGAAAAAGAATGCACTGGATCAGAGGCATGGATATTAACACAAGTTTACATCAGGACTAGGGAGGTGTAGATAATTAAACAATGACATACAAACAAGATCTGACTGTGCCAAGCATGCAATGGAGATGGTTTAATGTCGCTACACTCTGTCTAGTACCTCCATACTAACAGTGAGGAATGACATGACTATGACAGTGAAAAACACTTACAGGGCAAAAGAAAAGGAGGCATTACTTAAACCCCGGTGCGGGGTATAAAAGACCCCTAACTCATCGAAAATTCATAATGGTGCTTGAGTGACAACTGGCAACAGCAAGGTAGACCGCTCCGTGAAAATCAGCCGAAGCAATTCTCAAACAAACATTATTGGCATACCATAAACATAGACTGTTTCATAAACACGTAGGCCATACAGGTATCCGCAAAGTTTCACAAAGCCTTTCAAAATTACGACGATTGGGGGAAACATCGCTTTCGTAACAAAGGAAATGGCCCCAAGGGAACAGTCGTTCCGCGATTCAAACAATTGTCAATCATGCAGTGACGCGCAAAGGTGTAAACTGGTCAAACATTTGCTGTGCATACGAGAATAATTATGATGTAAATAAACC
Source organism: Ptychodera flava (assembly GCA_001465055.1). Lineage (NCBI taxonomy): Eukaryota > Metazoa > Hemichordata > Enteropneusta > Ptychoderidae > Ptychodera > Ptychodera flava. The sequence continues at coordinate 168,636 of LD345261.1, read as the reverse complement.
ATGTGTACGCTCAGAGTTACATGTATATTGGCGTGCACACAGGATGAAAACGTCGTGGTTGTCATAAACTATTTTACTAACAAGCGTTTATGATGCAATGACATCGCGAAAGTGAGCCATTTTCGGTCGTGACTTAGCAAGAGATGAGTCAGTACCGGTACGATGTATCCTTGCGAAAAGTGCGTACACTGTATTTTACAGAACTGCAGGTAGAGTCCATAGTTTACAATGACATCGAAAACAACTAAATATTAAAGCATGGTGGTAGCCTCCATGATCAATTTAATTACAGTCAGTCAAAGAGAGCTACTTTTTTAAACAGCCCCCCCCCCAATCTACGGCCGAAAGTACCGGTACGCTACATCTACAGTCGCTTTTGATATAAATGCTAGCCCTGAAAACGGCCGTATGGTTTGTACATGTACACGTGTTCTCACAATGACATGTCATGTTCGGAGGGTTGGTAAGGTTTTGACATACCGGTTGCCCCAGTAACGTTTGGACTTCTGCTATGAGAATTAAACAAAGCTTGTAAAGACATCAAAACAGTATTTGTCAATTTCAGTTCAAGGTGAGCAAGTGAGCGTCGACGCGTCATCACCCGATCTTCTTTGAAAGGCTTAGGCCTACTGATACGTGTGTCCGAGATCGGCTCATTGAGTTGGCACTACATCGTATGATTTCGACAAAGGTTGGACTTCAATTTCTTCAATAACGAAGATATCTATGAACCCAGTCCCCGGTTCATCCCATTGCTCCGAAAATAAACATAACTCGTGATCGTGATGAGTTGTCCGGGGACAAAGCAACCGAGCAGCCGACCTCGATCGCTTACAGATATCGTGGTATGCGAGATTCATGGAAATCTCGATCCTTCCATGATGTAGTGAACTTATTTTTTCTATTTTAGCGATCGGTCATGACGTCGCGTCGTTCACCTGTTTCCTACCATTTTCCTGACCGTGTTTCTCAGTCAATGTTTAGAATGGTAATTCGTGATTTCAACATATGAAATTACCAGCTTCGGATTATTTTTAATGTTTATGTTTATTACTTTCTTGATGATTATTTCCACTACGCGTACTACGTACGGCGCCAATTCCGTATGTAGATATGGCGGTCAGTAGCAGAATCATTCTCGAACGATCACCCCAGAACTTCAGTTAATCAACTCAGCAAAAACTTCAGTACACCATCTCAACACGCTCCTGTTTTTAGGAAATTGATATTTTTTCCTTCTTTCTTTTTTCTTTCGCGTATTGTGAAGGCTGTACCTAAGCTTATAGTCAGAGCGTGAGTTGAGAGCAAACAGATTACGCAGATAATGCGAACGATAGCAACCGTTACCAACAGACTTATTATGCAGAGCCGTGCCCCAAAACGCCCACCGAAACTTGGCATTAATCCGGATCCCGGTCCATTTCGCCCTGGGCTTTAAAGCTGTTTGTTTCATATTCATATACAGAATCACCAAGTCACTGATCAAAGTTTCGACAAATTTGTTCATAGTGAAAAACACTATAAAAGAAAGTTAGTCTTGAGGTTGTCCATTACCCTGTGAAGTAAATGCACGTAGGCCCTGGTGTAATGACCTTTGACCTGTGATGTGAGCAGACTTGATGGAAATGAATCCCGCCGAGTTTAATATTGGAATGCTTATGTATAAATACATGTAAACCTGTCAGTGGAAAATAACCTGTAGACATCCATGTAGATGAACACTTCTGTTTTTTACTCTTGATGCATTGCTACAGAACTTGTTTGTATTGCAAGGTTCATTAGTCCGCCTACAGAACTTTTCTAATACCCAAACTCTACATGTGTCACCACCATCTGACTGTTTCTCTCAGGCCAAGCTTTCAACATGCATATTTTCCATATGTACTCCCTACTTCATGCAACCAGATTTAAAGCCAGCTTAATCCTGTTTTGACATCGTTTCGCCAATGCTTGTCACTATGCCCAACCTTCCCCTTCTTTCCAAAAAAACTTTTGCCAGACTGTGTTGTGCTAAGTAAACATCATTGCGTGAGAAAAACCCATATGTCAGATATTATAAATGTTGACATTTCTTTATTTGCCTTGACAGCGTTGGTTCATAGCTGGTGTAGCTCGCCTTATCTTTGCATACAAATTTTATAGTGACATGTACAGAGACCATTCATAGCAATTGTAAAGAAATTATCTATCAATCATTGTCAGGCAGTTTATTTATTTATTTTTAGGAGTTTGTCCTGTACTCCTATGTACACAAATAGACCATAAACCATTGCAAGTTAAGAGTGAGTTAAGTAAACCTATTCAACTAAAGTGCTATTTCAGATAGTCTTACGATTGCTATTCTCCGTTGCATCTATATAATCAAATCTTCTTGACATTGCATGGCTTCATTGGATGAATGGTGTGTCATAATGTTCAGTACTGAAGCAACTGTTTGAAGGATGTACAATAAGTGAAGTTTATGCTTTCGTAAAGTGACAATTGTGCAATTCACCCTCACATAATTTGTCAGTTCAAGTAGTTTCATATGTAAAATACATTAAACACTGCAGCTTTCACCTCAGTGTAATGACTAGCGTCCTTCACATTGTACACAGTACGTGTATGTAGGTTATCAGACCAAGGGAATGAATTGAGTGAATAAAACAGGTCACAATTCTGTATCAGATGTCAGCTGTTGTATTTATCAGATAGATCACACACACCAGTGTCTATTGATACATGATCTTATATATCACTTTTTTGTTCAACTGTCACAATTTTGCTGTTACAATCCAGCATACAGGTCAAAGATATTTTCGTAAGGCCTTGATATTGTTAACATTCACTGCAAACATTTCTACTGAACCCTATACAATGGGTAAACAGTTATGTCAAAGAGTCATTATGACCCTAGACTGAACTCTCAGTGATCGTAACCTCATTTCCTCTCCACATACATGTAAACTTTGACCCATTGAAAGTATAATTGATAGATAATTATTTCTGTGGTATATCTTTTGATATTTAACCCTTTTTATTAGAAAATTCTGCTGTCATAATGGATTACCATATATCTTAAGTGAAGGAAAATTATGACAAGATCGCATATGTTCACAACATCTCTGATACATGTAGGGTAATTGTACTCAGTTTAACTCAAAGGTAGAATGCGCCTCAGGGACAGATATTCGGACTCTCAAACTTTTACAATTTATTTTTTGAACTACCACTTGTAGGGGCTCATTTCAATGCTCTTGGTGTAATACAAATTTTCACCATCTTAGTTTTTTGAAAATGGAAAATTTAAAATTTGGTCTCCATAGAGAAACATAGGGACAGTGGCCATTTTGAATTTCAAATATAAGTAATTATAATATGCTTAGCTGGAATCCAGCAATCTGATTGGCTGGAGCCGGGGTTTATATTCTCAACAAGAAGACCTGCGCGCCGCGTAACATTTTTGAGCTCGCGCAAATTTCGAACGCCAACTAGAGAGCTCAACGCGCCATAATATCGAACAAGTCTATGGTTTCAGATTGATTTTGATTGTTAAATTTTAGTCTAGTGCAGCTTGACGAACCAACAAATGAAGAGTTTCTGTAAGGAGCGGAGGCTATGTAACAACAACATGATTTTTAAAAGTTTTTTGAGCGTTTTTCTAAGTAAAATTCTTCAACTTCGATGTCTAATCGCGATATCGATGCGTTGTGTAACCGTATTTTATGAATTCAACTGTGCACGCGTGCGCGTTCTGAAACGTTCTTTTTTAGAGTTTGTATGAGGCTTGGCGCTCCTGAACTCTCGTTCCAACTTCGGTCCTAAAGAACGAAATTGCCCACTTGTTTTTAACTTTAGCATATTATAATGAGGTTATAAACGGTGCGCTCGGGTATTTGGTTGCGGATATAAGACCTCTGGGGTGAAAATTAGCATATTTGGGTGGAAATAATCACCTCGCTTCGCTCAGTGATTATTTCCCACCAAATATGCTGATTTTCACCCCAGAGGTCTTATATCCGCAACCAAATACCCTCGCTTGCCGATTTTAACCTCTAAATCGTTGTTAGTTTGTTTTTCTGGTACCAAATTTGCATGGTGACCTCCGATTTTATTCTTGATTTGCGCAAAAGTTTAAGTCTTATTTGATCGAGGTGTATACTATCATCTAAGGTAAATTCTGCCTTTTGGAATAGATTTTTAGACTATCAAATTTTTGTAATTCTTTGAGTAATCTGTTGTTTGAGTTATTGAATGCAAAGTTTGCTCGAGTCCATTATTGGCCGGAGGGGGTGCATTATTGCCATTATTTTGTAGTTTAAGCAATGCCAGGGAATTAATTAGATGTAGAAAACATCTGGCCAGGACACAATACTGGATAATCGAATACATTATCAAAATTCACTGGTACCGCTATTGACAAAGTTGTAATATAATTAAGCAATAAAGCACACCCAGCCATGGAAGTGGACTGGTCAAAACCGAGTGGTATGTCACTGGGTGTGATTTATTGCTATTACATCATAACAGTATACTGAAATTGTGGCATGGAATTTCATAAAAGAATTTTTGCTGAAGCCGAGAGCTTGCATGTGTGCCAGCCATTGTATATCATGAATATACCACGGTTCTTTTCACCTCTTGACCAGTCAGATTGCTGTATTTGCATCATCAATATACTGATATGATATTATACCCAATATCACCAGTTCTCATGTCATATCTCAATGAGTGTCAATTATACCACACCAGACATGACACAAAGTCATGTGTCTCACGCAGCACATGATATCAATGCAGATATGACACAAGGCATAGATTGTGATTTTTGGTGATAGCTGATTTGTTGAATTTGCATAATCATGCCCAGACTGGAAGATCCGTGGAAGATTCCTCTTTGAGGATGGGAACCGCCCTACCTTAAGCCACGGATCTTTCCAGTCTAAATTACACCTAGAAGCTATGCCCTTATGTGCATGAATATTGAAATATTAAAGTAAACAGACTTCATTCAAAAACCTGTACCACGTCACCACAGGTGTAACACAGTTTCACTTCCGCCATTTCATGCTACACACTGTGAGAGGAAAACAGCAAACTCACCCTATAAGAAGTACTTACAGTCTAATGTGCTATTGCAGCATCATTCATCCAACTCTTGCTGTGCGTAGAAAAGCTCGCTGGCGTGTATTTTGATCCGTGCATCATTGTGGCATGGCATACACGATTGGTGGCTTTTTGGTTCATTTATACTAGAAGTTTCAATTTCAAATGGTGACATCATATAGTCACGCCATGTGCTTGCTACTTTTTTGCCCACGGATCATGTGTCCTGGGTTTCCACTGCAGCCTGAAATAAAAGTTACAAGAACAGCTGGTATAGGAAAACAACCCAAGAATCTGCAGTGTACAGGCACAGTGCAAATACATGTTGTGAGACAGAATGGCTTCATTCCTCTCAGCCATTCTAATTTTAATGTCTCGGGTATCTTTAGATTAAGAGTGGCAGCCAGTTTGTTACATGCGGTTTGCTTTTGAGCTTAAAATGTCGTTCAGGAACACCCAAAAGCTGATGATGTTTCATGTGCATCTGTTTACATCATTTCAGGACATTAAAAATTTGAAAAAAAAAAGTAAATTAATGATATTATCATTGGTCAGGATGAGCTGTAGGGATCCATTCTGTCATTATGAGGTGATTGTCAGAGTGAGGGTAACACTGTATGGCAAATTATGAAACGCTGCCACAAATTTCCTGTTTTATCATCATGTTGATCCTAAATCAGTCAATAAATTTCAATGCTCTGAGTAGAGAAGGTTTGTATATTTCAAGTACAGTCTTGTAACCCTAAACATGTCACTCAGAAATTGGAATGTACGCTTGACAGGGCCTCATGAATAAATGCCCTTTGGTGTAATGCATGAGCTGTTTTGCTATTTTGCTTTTGGACGCTGTTATTTGTTTCACAAATTGTTGTCATGGTTTCCCTTTGTTGTAGCCATTTCATGAACCATGGTAATATTCAAATTAGAATGAAGCAGTGCCTTGTATGGAACATGGAAATGTAATTTGTAGTCTAGTTTTGCTTTTCTCAGGATAATTTTGTTATTTTAGTTTGATAAGGTAATGTGGTGTCCAGGTGATTACAATTACTTCATCAGTTACTCATTTACTTCTTATTTCACTGATAAAAATAAACCAATCCTAAGTCAATGTAGTAAATTGTTCACATATAATCCTTGTTTCTTTTCAGATACATAACCATGATAAACTATCATTTCTAGATTAAGTACATGTACATGTCAAAAATTTTACGTAGTCAACAAGACAATGACGCAATGCAATTGAAAACAAGATGAGCGCATTTGACCAATCCATTTCTGATACATTCATACACATCGCAGTAGACATGGAAAGCTTGACCCTGCCACCCTAATCATGACTATAAATAATTTGCATCTTAAAGAGGCACTCCCATTTGGTAACATTTTTAAAACACATTTTTTGAATGCCAACGGTCGATATTTGACGTGGCGACTGCACGCGGATCGCGAGACATCGATGAAAACATGTCATTTCCCGAGCGTATTTTTCACATCCCGAAGTTTTACGATCGTTTCTGATTATGACGCAAAATCCACCAAAGGTTTGTTGTTGTGCTGATTGACGATATTCTAGGGAGTCCATAATAAGTTTGAACGACGCAATTTTACCTCCCACTGCGAAGACTTTATATACAGCATTATGCCTTTACCACAGGTCAGTTTTTAAAAACTTCTTTTTAGCTTTGTCGTTGTCATTATTCTAAATTAGTTGTATTATATTTTTAACCAATACCACATAAACATAAGTTTTTACGTGTTAAATATTAGCCGCCTCCGATGACTACATTTTGTCGTCTGCCACACAGTACGTGTGGTTCGCCGCGCGCCGCATACCACGCGGTGGACGCTATGTATCAACCGCATATAACTGGGCTAGTCACCTATGCGAATTCTGGTGGAATCAGCAAAAAATTTTTTTCGTTTTATCACCAAGTCAGTAAGACTCAGCTTTCTCCCACAGGGCATGACCGATCACCGAGGCAAGTGGTACTGTGGCGTACAGCAGCATTAGTGTAGACTTGTACTCCATAGCTTAGTTGACAATGGCCCCAGTGCCGAACGTTCGATGTTCGGAAGCTGAATTTAGGTGGGCCACCGGAATTCAAACTTTACTTTTTTGAAGACATGTTTTTATCGATATCTCGCGATCTGCGCGCAGTCGCCATGTCAAATATCGACCGTTGGCACTAAAAAAAATGTGTTTTAAAAATGTTACCAAATGGGAGTGCCACTTTAATATGCAAACATGATTAAATAACTCAATATTTTTATCAAAAAGCCAAATTATTGTGAAATTATCATATCAAAATCTCGCTCTACAGTTCAAATCATTGAAAGTTTCTGGAACAAAAATTATAAAAAAATGCGTCCAATGTAGGATGTAGTCTATCCGTTTTAAAAACTCATAACTTCTGCATTTTATACTATGACACTGGTAGTTTCCTTTTAAGCAATTGAAAAAAAAATTACTATCGAACTAGGGACATACATGTATGTTTAACCTTATGGTAAGAGTAGAATCTTCAAATTACAAGAAAGCTTGCTAAGGTTGATCCATGATGCGGCAAAGTGGCTACATAATAGTGCAATGCACTTATATTCAAGGCCCATACATGTACAGGTCATAGTTTTCTGATGTCGATGGCTGTCCCTGACCTTTTGTAACCTCAAATGATATATGTCAGCTGTTTTGTTCACATATTGCACTCTAACATAACAGATTTTGCATGGAGCGTAGCCATTAGCAGGGTATTTCATATTTTGCGCATAGATGGTATATGGTAGTCCAAATGCTTAGCATTGACATGGCAGTGCTGTGAATTTGCATATGCTAATGTACACATGCTACTGCACTGATGTCCATTAATTCTGACATGGTAGTCAAGTTTAGCACAGATTTTGTGGTACATTGTACGTGTAGTCCACTGATTTGTAGCACATTCTCCAATAGTGGTCCTGACCACTGATTTTACCTAATTCACATGGAAGCATTCAGGCTTTCCACATTACACTCAGGCTTTGCAGAGATGATTGTCACATGTTGGAAAAGTACTCTGTTTTAGTACTGTAGATGGATGTTAATAAGTAAAACAAAAATAAGATACATGGTATTCCTTTTATTGCACATAGGCATCTATATTATCATATTTGCATTTGTGAGATTTAACAATACATGGACATGTATCTTTTATTGTATAATTTAATATCAATTTATTTCAATATGAAAGAGTGATCTCAACAGAGACAGAGTGCGGTACTGATAAATGGAATACCATTAAGACCCAAGGACCAGTGAGATCCATATACCGTACTAGCATAAACCCAAAGAGCTTGTTTATTGCCTTGCTTTTGCTTCCCGTACAATTGAGTCTTGTGTATGGGACACATCAAGTCCACACTGAGGTTGATATATGAACCAAGATAGATTGAACTCATCCATTGTTGTCAGTCTAGCAACGATATAAACGACATCATTTTGTGCTGTCAATGCAAATGGTGTCCTGTGGCAAAAGATATAGATTAGGCTCTGTCAATGACATGATTGCAATGAAAGACACATTCCCATCAGTGCACTCTTTTGAGATAGGATAAAGGTACGCCATTTTATCACAGATATTTGAAACGGTAATGATGTACAGTCACATTTGATGATATTCATGGACAATTTTGTCAATATGTTTGTCTTTAGGGCCACAAATTCAAAGAGTAAAGATTCCATATAGACCAGATGTGTTTTTATGCACTCTGAGTAGGATCAACTTTGACATTTCAAAATTATTGATTTGAAAAGCAATTAAATACTTGCCTCTTGGGAGGAGCTGACATTTGTTCCAAGTTCAAGGCTGATGAGTTTTGCTCGACAAACCATTTTTCATTTCCAAGCTGATCAGAAAGGACTTCTTGCTTCCTATCAGACGACTATCATGTTTTGTAGAAATAGGGGAAAATCTGACAGACTGCAAAAACGGTATCAATCATCCAAAGCAACTCGGAGAGATCTTAATTTACCAATGGTTTGTTTGCACTTTTCTGGTTTCTATTCAAAAGACCTTTGTGAGTGACAATTTTTGCCATCCTTATTGAAATACAATGAAAACGTCATAGATTGAATATGGAAAATTAGGTGTAGTTGCCCAGCTGCAGAAGACACCATTTCAAACGTCAAGATGGCCAGCTACCCTCAAATAACAACACATGATGTTGTGTTATATGCGAAATTCTTTATTGTATTCTTCAAATCTATTTTAAATATTTCCTCAAGAACATTTTTGAAGCACCAAATTTATCAGAAGATTGTTATTCATCATATTCCTTTAATTTGTGAAGATGGTCTTTTAAATTATCATGACCACGAGGAGTTCAAGGAACATGAATTTGAAATTTGGTTTAGAAAAATATATTCTCAATGTCTTGGTGGAAAATCCTGTTTATAAAAGGAATAAAAAACCATGTAAAATGTTCATAAATGTACTAGTGCATGAAAATTATGTCTAAAATTTGCTTTTTGAATTTTCTCTTTTGTAGAGACATAGCAAAACTTTTCAAGCATGAAAAATTGCTATAGGAATTAGCAACTTTTCCAAAAGGTATAAGGCATTGCCTATTCAAAGTACCTATACAATGATCCATCTCATGAACATAAAATACATTCCAGTAGCATGGGTGTTTTACTTCATTGACTCAAGGTGGACTTTGCTGATGGTTTGCGGCACACTGTACATCACAATTTGCTAACTTACTACAGGGTACATGTTTTGCATATCTTAGCATCAGATAGAGACACTATATACAACATATATGCTCAGAGTGCCTTCTGGTTTTCAGAAATGTGTGAAAAACCATCTAGAGAAATGTAAATTTGAAAACTTACAAACTTAGGCGAAAACAGCCGAGTCAGAGTCTGTTACTATAACTCTGAGGTTAAACCTACCTGTATTATACCCAGCATATATTATCTGGTTATCCATTGAATGTATATCAATGATAGTAAAATTAATGAACACATCTAGTTATGAGGATGATTTGAAAATAGAGCAGTGACGGCTTTATGATTGTCATGACAAGAAAGAAAATCAGATTAACCACTGTCATCATCATATCTTGCAATGTCATGGTACCACATGCCATAATTTATAGATATTCTATACAAAGTTGAATTCACCTGGTGTCAGTAGTTCAGTGGTTTTTGTTTGGAAGAGAATTTAATACTTGTGTTAAGGGCAGTTTATAGCCACATAGCTCAATGGAGAGCACAAATGTTGCCAGAAAATGTATCTCCAAAACTTGTGTTGTTATATTAACAATTGAAGCAAAAACACCAGAATCACTGAATATCAGTGCGTGTAATACGGAAAATGTAGTCTAGGAAAGAGTAAATAAGACAACACTAAATTAGCAATAAGGTTCCAAAAACACAGATGCCAAGAAGAAATATTGTGCAAGTTTTTCTATATGTTCAAGACGTATTAACCCTTTGCACCCTGACCCCCTGGTACTCTGTGACGTCATCGGACATTAATGTCCGAGCCGAGTTCAAAGGGTTAAATACATGTATCAGCAATAAAATTAAATACATGTATGACTAATGAAGTCTTAGCTTACATGAGGTTCGGACATAGTCTGTGTCTCCCATTACAGTGTGTACTAGTTGCTTTGAAAGAGTGCTTTGATAATCATATTGAGTTTTAAGTATTTCATGACAAAGCTCGTTCATACGTGAATAAAAAAGGGAAGTTTTGATGTTCAGTGGTCCGTTGCACAGTAAAAGACCCATTTGGCCAAAAAGACGTACGTTCTCTTCCGTGTGTACTTCCAGCTAGAGAAGTTGCATCACCCTTTTTTTTCACTCCCACACAAATAAAAAATGTCAGTGCACTGCACATGGCAGGAAATTTACATATAAATTAAGCAGTTCTGAAAAGTGAAGTTGTCATGATTTTGATGTGTGTCAGAATAACTTTCCTGTTTTATCGTTTTCGTATCGGTAGTTGCATCTTGTAGGTGCATCTTACAAGCCAAAAGGTTAGGATTAAAATAATAAAATGCTAATAAATTGCAGTGTTTGGTTATTTTTTGGAGAAACACAGGATGAAAAACATTTCTTTTTTGGTCTGATATATATCTCTCATTTTCAGCATTTTTCACATTTTCATTTTCAGCATCTTTCACATTTTCAGCATAGATAAAGAACTTTAAATACCAAAAACTGATTTTATCTTCACAATACCCACACTTTAGGTACCCCAGCAGCACAGAGCCTGTTAGACTTGAAGAATATTCCCAAGACACCATGTCAAGTGTGTGGAGCCGAGTCCTCTGGGCTACATTTTGGTGCCATAACGTGTGAAGGATGCAAGGTAAAAGACAAAACTGCAAGTTCAAACGTCGCAAATGGGTCAAATAACTGTGTATTTTTGCTAGTCATTTCACTTATTGGAATACATTCAGCATTGTAAAGGCAATAATGCAATGCTTTATCAGAATTTTTTTTTTCGCTCAAAAAAAGAGTTACTGTGAGGTATAGAGAGGCATATGGAGTACCGAAAAACAGACAAGTTAGGGAACAAGTGCGAGACATGCAGATTGTAAAGATTCAAATACAAATAAACAAATCATGAATTCATCGAAGCTTGTTCTTTGAACTGTTGTGGTCATATCATTCCAGGGCTTCTTCCGAAGGAGTGTTCAAGAAAGAAACAGTCAGGAGTACAAATG
>LD345261.1:127536-142049 GCA_001465055.1 Ptychodera flava | reverse complement strand
CTGTACATCAGTCAAAATAGGTGAACCCTCCATTGTCCCAAACATTTGACGACCCCCCTGTTATGATGACAAAAAAATTATAACCCCCTCCCATTGCTTGAATAAGCATTATTGATTCAATTTTGAAAGATAACAGTGGTCATTACCGGTGCAAAGATACAATAGAACATCATTGGAAAAGAGAATTTTTACAAGACCCTGCTCTTCTTCCAGTACTTGTATACACTGACTGTGTCTCGTAAAGTTCAAAAAGTTCTTCATCACTTGTGCTGCCAGTTTCATTGATTACAACATCATCATCCTCTTCCTCGACAAAAAGCTCCGAGTCTTATATCTGTTGTGTCTTATATCTGTCACTGTCTGTATTTTGAAAAGTTTACAATTGTTTATCTTTCTCTGAGTTTCCGTGTTTTTCTGCTCTCTCCTGAGTACATCACAGGTAAATGCTTTGATTTCGTCTCCTTTGTTTCCTTTTGGTTGACAGATTATGGTGAATTAAGGATTTGTTTAGACTGTCCCCAGTAGCTAGCGCTTGGCTTTTCTTGGCAGCAGTTAGTGGCTGGCGGCGTGGGCCGTCGCGTTCACGCAACTGTCTATGGGATAGTCAACTTCTAACATGACAGTCTGCTATTCTGTTTTGGTATATATATAACCACAGACTTGGAGCAAGCTTAGTATTTGTTCAGTTCTTGTACATATCATGTCCATATCTTGTTTTTCTCAACAGGCATTGAACCAAAATCTACATTGCCATTTTCGCGATCTATTCTTGGACCACACATTCCGGTATATCTGTTGATACATGTATACGTATACAAGGTTGATTGGAAACTAAGTAACATTCAACAACATTTCCACCGGGCCTCGCTTCCATGGAAAATTGTACAGTTTGACATAGATGCATTTTTAAGAGGAAAATTTTGCATTTTTAATTCTGTCACATCACCAAAAATGCCAGGATATAAGGTCATGAAGAGGTCAAATAGCAAATTTACAGGTCTAGGTATCTTGGGATAAGGAGAAGTAAAGTGAGCTACAGTAAAAGTGCTTGATCAAGGACATGCTCCCTAGGAATGTTCTGGCCACAATACCACAATGCTACCTGATGAAGGCTGGGGATACTTTACTATACAGTATATACACATATTTTACATTTATTTTAAGAGTTATAATACAAAAAGGTATATTTATGTATTTCTTCATTGACATAAAAACAAAGTTATTGAAACTTTGCATTTATATCCAGTCTTTGTGTTTAATTTAAATTTTGTTAAAATAAGTTTTGTACATCTCTTTCTCGAAAACTGTCAGATATCAACAGTAGTGCTATGCATTAGCACAAGGGGAACTTTTCAATGTATGCCAAGTTTTATATAGCTTGCACCTAATCATTGCCTTACATGAGCCAGAGGCTGTCTCAATTTACAAGAAGGCAAGAGTGTAGAGGATAGAGCTGCCAAGGCAAGATGTTCATGTGACAGATAATACATGTACTTTAGAATTACAGTGAAATGACTTCAGAGAGTGAAATTATGCAGCGAATCATTTTTATTTCCAAGAATATTTTTGAACACTGACACTGCTTTTTGACGGGATGGATACTTTTGAAAATCAAGTGATCCCCTCTGTGGTGTTTGTTAAAATATATGACACCCCTTTTGCAGTTTTCAAATTTAAGGTGACCCTGGATTTGCCGGCCCACCCCCAGCTGTAATAACTGAACGCTCCCTTAGTGGTATCATGGGCATTAGCGCCATCATCATGCCACTAACAGTGATGAATTAGTCAAATACAGCTGTTTATTAGGCACCTCGATAATGTGCATCTTTGAGTTGCTATTGATACTATAAAATGTGTTCGGTTGACAAATAAATATATTCAGTTCATAAATTGTTGTCATTTGAGTGGATGTATTCCTAAAACGGGCACCGATGGGGAATCTCGGCAGGTATGGTCCACTGTGGCATTTGAGAAACGCTAAGCTTATATGTAAATTTATGTAAATTACTCAAATCATAGCTAAGCTTGATTCTGCCCCCTGGCACTTTGGTCAGGCTACGGGCCTGTACAAACTGGAAGTTAGATCGCCATAAACTGTTACTATTGAGATTGGCATATATATGTTCGATGTAATAATTCATAAGAAATACGCAATCCCTATTCTATAAACATGCTTGAAACCTTGTGGGACCGGGGTCTTGCCTGCCCCTTCCTGGGAGATGACAAACTTCAGTGACAGCCTTAGTGTACTTGATGCTCACACGATATATAACTTGGCACTGTCGATGCTGCAAATTGGCGTGTAATTGTTAAAGTTAAGCGATGTGGCTTTGATGACAGTGGAAAGTGATGATACTCTCGTAGTATCGAACAGCATTAAAGACTGTCACAATATTCGTAAGCATACAGTTGATCTTCAGCGTCTATAAAAGTTAACTAAAATTATCGTTTCGACGATTCTCGGCGTAACTAACGAGTACAAAGAGATGACTAAATGAGGCAGTTAATCAAATGTCTACTCGCGCCGGTAACAAGTTCAATGACAGCGTGTATTAGCAGAGCTCGTCTTGGTTGAATCGACCCAAAAAAGGTCGTATATCTTTCGCTGTGCCTAATGATCTAAAGATACAAACCATTCCGACACGTCTGCATTTGAACGAAGACACGCCTACGAATTTCACTTCTTCAAAACAAATCAAGCAATTGGACGATCTGCATAATTACCAGTAATAACTAAGAACAACACGCAACGTTTTAGTTCATACCGATCGCCAACTATACGAAACAAGTGAAGGTCGTCGTGCTTTGTAAGATTGCGCAGTCGGAGAATGGTTGAATTTCTCAGTTTTCTTGATAGTTACCCCGCGATTATGAAGGTCATGATTGCTATGTTAATATGCAGTTTGTTACCGACCATGGTAAAATTACAGGTAAGCTTGGTTTTCTGCTTCGAACCGTTGAGCTCAACAATTGGCAGCCATAAATTGCAAGTTATGAGTCGACTACACGCGCGAGCGTCACTTACCATGAATGCAAGGGTCCAAATATTGCAGAATAAATGTATAGCAAGATTTAATGAGTTATTTCAAGTCAGGAAGAGTCTTTTAAACGTGTAGTCGAAACGTCTTCGTCACCACTTACCATTTCTTAAATACCTCTCTTGCAAATGTTGATTTGCTTTTTTAGTTTTAGCTGGTGTGTTTGCATTATAACCTGTAAGTGCCCTGTTTGATAAAATATTGTCGCTGAAAACGTAAAAGGTAGACTCACGTTCATTATTGATAATTCTAGCAAGCACTGTTTTCAAATGAACAATCTTATTGATGGTAAACGACGCATCCCCTTGTAATAAATGCAAGAATGTATCTTTTAAAACGCACGAGTTTTGGCCACCAGTTGCATATACATTAAATTATTTCCTTGTTTGGTTTTAGGTTTTAGCCCATGGATGAAGAAAAATTGTAAGCTAAATTGTGTACATCGATCAATGATCTACTCTTTTCAAAATTGCTACTCTTTCTATCAAAATATTACAAAACATCATCTAAGTTATATACGATTTACACCATAAAAAGGCAGATGGCCATTCTGATCGAAAAATTATAATGCCAGGTTGCACATGGAATGTCTCACGTAGACGAACCGGCGGTGTGTAAACACTACAGAAAACAACTGGGATCACTTTTATGAGTACACAATAAATTCAAAACTGAAGAACTTATCGTAACGGCCTAGTCGATTGCGTAGATTTACAGTCATCGTCTAAAAGCTTGCTCACTTCATGGTGATCTTATCAGGCTGTATATAGCTTGGGAATTTTCTAAAGTTTACAGATATACTACAGTATGCCAAGGGACTACAGTATGCGATTAGACTACACAATGCAAATATACTAAAGTATTATAAAATAGGTACTGTGAATTAAACTACATTTTGAAAATAGACAACAGTATATGCAATAGACTACAGATTTCACAGGGTCAGCCGAGTATCAAAGTCTGAATATACCAAGACCTGTGATAGCCACTTGGGTTCCAGTGCGTGATCGCCCTCGATGTCTATCATATTATACTCATTGGCATTAATAATGATAATAATTATAAGTAATAATAATAGTGATAGTAATAATAATAATAATAATAATAATAATAATAATAATAGTAATAGGAAATGGAATTTGAATATCGGATAATGCGCATGTAAGAAAAATGTAAACAAAGGTACGAGATGCTCACTTTCTACAGACAAATTTGTTGATGCTATCAGAGATAGTTTTGTCTAGGATTCATATCATATTTATCTATCAGCTCTTGATATATGAGGATGATGGTGGTATTGATAAGGGTAGTTCTTTTTCCAACGTTTAAAACACGACTTGCAAGATAATCCCAAGCTATTGAAGAACTGAATGTGAGGTATGCCACAATTACATGTAAATTATTTTGAAGTTATATTTAAAATTGACTTTTAATAACTTTATGCTTCGACATAAAAAAATCACAGTCATTTTCCATTGAACTTCCCAGGAACGCAGTGACATTACACCAGTGAACAATACAAGACTTTGCTATGATCTGCCGATACGAAGTTTCAACTCTTCCAGGGCAGTTACCATACATCTGCAATGCAGTCAGTGTCGAACATTGCCAGAGAAGCCTCCACCGCCATGCTTTGGCGAAAACTTGACAGAAGAATGTTTTGTTAACATTTCGACTTCAGGTAAGTCAATGAGTACATTGCATTGGTTATTTTCTTACTCATGAAGCGGATGATAGGGAACGATGACACATACATGCATGCATGCATGCATGCATGCATACATACATACATACATACATACATACATACATACATACATACATACATACATACATACATACATACATACATACATACATACATACACGTGTCATGCGTTTATGAAGACTGTAAAAATTAGAAATTATTTTTTCCAATAATACCAGTACAATTTCACATTCACATGCAGAGCCGACCACCATATTCGAAAATTTGACCATTGTCGAGGAAACACCATTTCCTTCAAGTCAGACAACTCCTGAAACATCTGATAGTACCACTCTGACAACTGGATACAACACAACGTCAACTGAACGCGACACACCGCCAACAAAAGTCAACACATCAACCACTCACCACTCAGTCTCAATGATACGCACTACAAAGACTTCGTCTGACGTATCGCAACGAATGACTCCTCAAAAAATTACTAGACCTACAGTTGGAACATTGCCCGTTGTAACGCCCGACGAAGGATCCAAAACCGCACCCAAAGGTATCATAACTTGCTGTAGTATCCGCCTCGAAAGTGAATGACTTAACTGACTTAACCCTTGGCTAAACCTTTCCTCCATGAAACTTTCAACTATAGTCTTACCAAATATCGAATAAAAATCAGGGATGAACGTGCAAAGTTTAAACTAGAGAAACAAATTACCCGACATTACAATTTTAGATTTGAAACTCAAAATGGCCACATTCCTTCACCTTAAAGGGACAATACCTGAAGTGTGACTTTCGGTGATATTTTCATTATATTCGTTCAACTAATAATATTACTTCTTCTTCCTCATGACAAGTAAATCGACAGATAAAGTATTAGCATTTGCGACACATCGAAAAGTATGTACAACGTAACGTAATTTTTTTTAAATGAATTCTATTCCGAAAGACAAGGCAGTTTTCATTAATCGGCCATTCAATTTAATCGTTCAAATAAATAAGTGTTAAGGTTCTGTCTGTGGCCTCTCAGCTAGGCGACTGATGCCGTATGTTGTGGGTTCGAATCCGACTGAAAACTATCCGTATTGTATGCACCTCGAAAGTGAAAGACTTAAACTTTTGCTCTAACTTTCCTCACGGAATCTTTCAATCATTCTCTTTCAAAATAGAAAATAAAATCAGGGGGTCACCATACAAATTTTGGTACTAGAGAAAGAAATAACCCAAGATTTACCCATATTAAAAATTCAAAATGGCCGCCATCCCTGTGTTAACTCTATGGAGAAAAATAAAAATTCTCGAATTTCTAAAAACTAAGCCGGTGAAAAGTTTTCTTTCACCAAGAGCTTTAAAATGAACCCCCACATGTAGTATATCAGAAGAGAATTGTAAAAGTTTGAGAGTCCGAATGTCTGTCCCCGAGGTGCGTTCTACCTTAATGAAGCACTTTTTTTGATGTCCTATATGAAATGAATGGGGTTTCGATGTGGGTGTCTTTTGAAAGCCAAACCGACCAAAAGGGGTGAAATCGGCCAAAATGGAACCAAAACGACCAAAAGGGACCAAAAGTGGATTCAGCCAACTATTTTTCACCTAATAATCAAAGAATGGCAGTGCAAATGTTGGTAAATTTTGTAATTAAGTCAGTTCATGGTCATTGACATTAAAATTTGACAAATTTCAATCTTGAATGTACTTTCTTGGCACTGATGGAGCATCGAACGTTAACGATACAATCATAATACGTTGCCAAGTTGAGTACTAGGCAGTTCGACATGATTTTAGGAGCAGAACAAGAAATTGTCATTTATTTACAAACAGAACAAAATACTTGAAAATGCACCAAAAGTTACAGATAGCATTTAGAGAACAGTCCGAAACAGTGGTATGTACATAGTATGTAAACGGTCGCCGCAACAGGTCCTTTAAAATTTTCTCCATACCGACTCATATTCCACGACTAAATGACATGACAGTGGATTGTCATTCACGCTTTCAAGCTATTCATGTCTTGAGTCATCCACTCTTGCTGTCCCATGAAGATGCTTTGGATCTGGTGAAAATGTGTCTCGATAAGTTTGAAAGAAATTATGACCAGCCTGAAACCATCTTTCTTCAAGTAAACCTGTAAATCCCAGCTTCAGGTTGTTTTCGGACCATTAGTAAACTGAAAAGCAGAGACCATAAATGTTAGCGACTAAATGTATAGGTCGTTCTATGTGCCATTAGAACTTCATAAAAAGAAGTTACACTCCCAGAGATAATCAGCCTTCCAGATGATGTTGAATATTTTCACATGTAACTTCAAGTTGTATCATGTTCCCTGTGGTACTTTTTTCAGTGAGTTAGGTAGGCCTATATAAGACTCACAAAAACTATGAAATTACACACTAATAATCCAAAAACATATAACAAGTGTGAACGAACAAACAAACAGACAAATAAATAAATAAATAAATAAATAAATAAATAAATAAATAAATTATTTATTAACGCCAGCCTACTGTTAAATGTATTTTGTACTAATTTTACAGGTGCCAGTGTGTCGTACAACATCATTGTACCTGTTGTGTTGTCTGTTGCAGTTGTCACCGCAGCACCATTGATAATTTTGTACGTGAAGAGGTACGTAACATCCAATCAAATGTCACTGCACATAACTGATCCATGGTATCACTAGTTGATCGGACTTATCGTGTTGACTTCAACGTTAACTCGTTCGGCGCAACAGTCAATTGGAAATGGTATCTTGACATCACAGAAATCTGCATTTTATCATGGCCGAAAACGACGCTATCCCTCTTCAGAATGCAATTTCCTTCTTCAGATTCGAGCTAGGTTCTGCAGATTTGACCTACGCCCTCAAGATTTGACCTAGCCTCCGCAAATTTGAGCTAGGCTCTGCATAGGGAAGTTACTGCACTTGCATGGTAGCTATCTGTACTCTTCTTATTGTCCTTTACAGACACCAATCAGGATATATTATTTCAAACCTTTTTAAAAGATGCTTATTCCTATGAATATATTGCTCACAACATTATAATCGCCACTTGGTTGCTGCGTCCGGTGTCACCTGCTTGTCGTAATCTCACGTTCATTTTCTAGTTAATGACTGTATTGACCTCTTCGGCATTCCCTTTTCCCACAGAAAGAAGGGAAAGATTACCAAGGGTTCTAAGTGTTTTGGATCAAATTCTTCTGATGAAAGAAACTCGAGTCAGAGTCATTTAAATGTTGATGAAGAAACTCACAGGCATGAGGCTGACGACCGCGAGCAAATAGTTGTAGATGTGTTTGGCAGAGATTCTGGCCTTGAAGATAAAAGTTCCAAATCCCAGAACAGGTAATTGATCATATAAACCAATCACAAATACACTGCAAGTTCTGAGGGTTAGGTAGATCCCTTAATCAAATAGTACTCTGAGCAGTCAAGGAAACTGGGAAGACACTCCATTTTACGGAATTGATATCAAGTCATCGTAATGACGTTAAGTTGCTTTTTTCTTTAGCTGTCACAAATTCCATATTTGTCATTCGGATGCTTATAAAACTGTATTGTAAAGTGTATTAAACAACACTATAAACTATTTGAATGTGCGATTTAAAATACGATTCCAAATGTTTCTTCTTTGTGCGTAGTTTTCTGTGTGTGTTTTTTGCCTGAATGTTTTGTTGATTTTGCAAAAGAAGAAAGTATGAAGAATAAGCAGATCGTAGGTCACCATAAAGAACAACAGTTTTAGCAGACGTAGCATAACTTTGTACGTTTTGTTAGTTCGTGTGCAGCAGAAGGTGACTTCACTGAAAAAACTACGTAACATGTCACTTTACATTTGTGTTCAAGCAGATTGTCCCCTCTGTAAATGTGTCTGCTTAGAATTTTTCTTAATGCAGCTTAATGATTGTAAGGAAAACACCCGCCCTTGTGTTTGCAACACTTACCCCACATTTCTATAGTACCAATTTGTTTAATTTTTATGGCCAGAGTGTTTACAGGTGATACTTCAAAAATTACAAATTAATAATCAGAGTGATCTATTGATCAGCATAGATTACACCCCAAAAAGAAGAAGATTTATACGAGAAAATCTGAATCACCGTAAGAAAATATTTTACTTAATATGTATACTATGAGAGGAAAGTATTTAATTGATACAAAGTCAGACTACAGCCTTAGAGAAGACAGGTTTTTTATTATTATAATAACTTTGAATACACAAATTTGTTGACGGCAGTGATGTTCGAGCTATCAGCAAACGGTTACCGAAAAGACCTTTTTGGCCTCAGATATACAGTTCATAGATATTATTTTGCATAATCTAAAAACGTGCGCTTACTTAGTAATGGCAATGTCACGTCTTCAAACATTGCGTGAAAATGTTATACAAGCCCAATGGTAGCAATTGTTCGAGGAATTGTTCTGCATTACTTTTGAAGCAATAGGTTTGCCATTTGAAAACTATTGAAATCAACATGCAAGAGGATACAACAGCGCGAGAATAAATTGTTTGTTAACTTACCTCTTCAAGATTCGCGACCTAATAAGTATGTTCTCTCCCTAGATCGATGTCCTGAACGAGTTTGATCTTTTTATTTATCGCCGTATTTCAATTTCTATTTTCCTCTAGAAAGGAGAAAAGATGTCGGACTCCGCTATGTTGTTGCTGTAAAGCGCTTCTATCCAAATCTTCTGAAAAGAGAAATGAGATTTACCAGCTTGAACCAGGAGACAGTGGGCATGGAGCTATGGACGGAAATAACTCCCGCCTAGGACCTGGATGTTCAAGAGGAAAGAGGATTGTCAACACAGGCCGCGGTAGTGACAGTAATTTTGCACCAGTGGGTGTGGCGGCTCGTGATCCGCTGAACAGAGATACAGAAACAATACAGCACAACTTTAAAAAAAAGTCCGAAGTTGAAGCAAAAGGTGATAATATTTCAACTGTGACGCTAGACCACACACGTCGCCGAGAGCGAACTGAGAATATGAGAGAGAATTTTCTAATCGGAGATCGAAAAGAATTATCGTCTGCAAAACAGAGTAGTAGAGATGGAGAAAAGACAAATTTTGTTGCATTAGCATCACCTACTGATATGAAGGCCTACTACTGGAGAAATGATTCAGCGATGGCACAGCAAAACAGTCAAATGGAGTCTCGGGGCAATGCGCTAGGGGTTACGATTTCAGCTACAAAGCCCGGTGGTGAACCTGGACAAAATGGAATCATGGGATGGCTTGACCGTATCGGGTATCAGGTAGAAGTAAAGTCTGCAAACGGTAGAAATACTGATGGAAAAGAGATGATTGATTTTGTACATGAGAATGAAAATGCCTCAGCAACGACACTGAACAGCACTAAAATCAAGAGAAGGAGAGACGCAAAGGGGGGTACAGTTTCAACTGAGACCTCTGGTGGCGAACCCGAACAAGATAAAGATGGGAATATGAGACAGCGTGAATTTGTCGGATATCGAGCAGAAATGATGCCTGGGAAAGAGAGAAGGAGAGATGGAGGAGATATTAT
Source organism: Ptychodera flava (assembly GCA_001465055.1). NCBI lineage: Eukaryota > Metazoa > Hemichordata > Enteropneusta > Ptychoderidae > Ptychodera > Ptychodera flava. Next base: position 131,784 of record LD345261.1, on the reverse strand, counting down.
TCGTACATCTGCATTGCCAGTTGGATCAGATGATGTTAAAGTTGCTGTAGTGAAAGACCAGCTTGAACATTTAGGAAGTAAAGCTTTCGAAAAGACGACCGACGCATTGACCGTGGCGGATTCCAAGAGAAAAGGTGACAACGTTGGGAGAAATGGCACAGAGGGAGACACTGCCGCTTCTGTAACTGCATTGCCAGTTGCATCAGACGATGTTACAGTTCATAAAGATGACGATCACTTACTTGAACCCAAACAAGACAAGGATGGGAATACAAGACAGTGTAACTTCATCGAATATCGAGCAAACGTGATGCCTGCGAAAGAGAGAAGCAAGGACGGAGAAGATACGATTCGTACATCTACATTGCCGGTTGAATCAGACGAAGTTAAAGTTGCCGTGCTTAAAGATAACAATCACTTACCTGAACCAACAAAACACAAGGGTGGGAATATGAGACAGCGTGACTTCATCGAATATCAAGCAAAAGTGACGCCAGCGAAACAGAGAAACAAAGATGGAGAGGAAGCTATTCGCACATCTACATTATCAGTTGAATCAGATGATGTTAAAGTTGCCGTACTTAAACTTGAAGATGATGATCACTCAAACCAAGGTATGATGAAAATAATGGGAAAATCGGAAGATGCTACGAAAAGCGTACCCGGTGAGACCAATAGTGACTTTTTTGAGTCTGGCGAGGTGAAAGTCAGCGACAACCCTATTGACGAAATCCCTGGTCATCAAGAAGTCAAAGAGTCCGGAGGAATCGCGCGAAGGCATACACAGTCAGCGGAAGAATCTGGCGGTGAACCTGAACAAGACATGGATGGGAATACGGAACGGCGTGATATCATCAGACATCGATTAGCAGTGATGCCTGCGAAAAAGAAAAGCACACATGGAGAAGATGCTATTCGTACATCTACATTGCCAGTTGAATCAGATGATGTTAGATTTGCCGTGGTTTGTAAATATGACCGTCACTTTGACCAAGCCGATATTAAAATATTGGAGAGTGAAAATGGAAAAGGGGCAACTGAAAATTCGACTCTAGCGGAATACAAGAAGGGTGTCGCTGCAGAAAACGTCCCCAGTATGACAAACAATGACTCTGGTGAGTCTCGCGACGCTGATAAGTCTCGCGAGGTGAAAATCAGCGACAGCCCCGATGATGAAACTCCTGGTGATCGAGAAGTCAACGAACTTGGAGCAAACAATGAAGCAAACAATAATTCAACGACTGACATTTTTGACGAAGATGAAAGTGGCGAAGAAAAAGAACCAAATGTTGACTGGTAGAATCAGAGGATGTTAGAGTAACAGTTGTCCCCGGGCAGTGCCCAAGTTAAAGGTGGCGTTAATTTCGATTTTCAGGTTGAGAAGAAAATCATTTTCCAAGACAGCAGTTCCAGTTCTAGATGTCAATAATTTCATATTCAATTGATTCTGTGATGTTAAATTTATTGTCATCCTATATCAAGCTCTCAGTCGAGTGATTTCATATCGAGATTGCAGAGCCTACATCAAGGAAGCGTGGAGAGCGCCACCAAAGGCGGAAACCGTAATCCAAGCCATGCTTCTCAACATGCTCGTACAAGATGCATGACATAGATCCACTTTCTGGTAATTATCCCCGATGTCTAGTAGACTGGTTTAACTCATGCAACAAGTTGAACTGTATTCATTACTTGGTACATTTTAACAGCCTGGCAAAGCCACGGGCAATATCTAAAATACATGTATGTTTACAGCAGCTAGTTCATAATCGTAAAGGATGCAAATATTTTTTTCGAAGCAATCGAATCTTCTCTGGCCGTACCAATCAAGCATTGCTGTTGAGGTCCGATTAACATTATATACTATATGTCATCAATACTACAGTTTTTTCACATCGAATATTGCGGCTAGGAAGTATAATAAATCCCATTTTACTGATTAAGTCGAATCACTGACCGAAACAACCTATGTCAGAAGGTCACGTCATGAAATTTATCAGAATTTTATCGGATTCGTACTTACAGCCTTTGGTGCCTATTCTCAATCAACAAAGGAGATGCAAAAAAAGGGCGAAAGAATAACTCGGAACATTCCCGCCAAAAAAGGTGGTTCGATCACAGAGTTAGGTTTTTATAATTTTCACGGAGCAACTCCTTCACATATCAGTAGTTACGGTAATAATGTATAAACTATAGCACAGTTTACTCGTACTTAAATTCACCTAGAGCAATACATATGTACAAAGTTATTGAGGACTAATATTTTGACCGATCTTTGACTGATCTTTGATCTGTATCGATATTTTCTCGGCAGTTGAGGGAATAAGTTCTTAATTAAAGAGATCGTAGATCTAAACTACTGGATAACAAGTCTTGATATCTGATCGATTGTCGATTCTGATTTCTATTAATGAGAACTCTGTATTTTATATTTCATGATCCAATGAACATGCTGAGAAACATGCAACGCGAGGCGAACCATGAAAAGTTTCAGTTGACGGTGATACACACCCTGGTAACAGAACGTTTTGGTCTTTTGCTCCAACTTTGCTAAACCGTTCTCTTTCATACTCAATTATAAAATCCAGGGGTCATCGCGCAAGTGACACTGCTGTTGATTTAAGAATCACGGCACTGTTCAGTAAACATTTGTATCAACACAATGTCTGCATGAACACCGATATAAACAATAAATCAAATAAAAAAACAGAAACGGCGTAGAAAATTACAGCCATTCAGAGCAGAGATACATTCGACATGTAAGATTCATAGTCAATGCATTGGAAACACAACCACACAATATGTTGACGTGTGTTTGAAAACCTGTCTGCCACATGCCGAGTGATATATGTCGCTCTGATGGCTAAAAAAAGAATAATTAGGAATTCCTGTTTGTCATGTCACGTGCATCTTTGAGATTCATGAAATACCCTACATGTGACGATTGGGAGACTTTTAAGAAGATTCTGTATCTTGAAACAACAATAGTACAATGCACTTATCTAAGTCGATGTTTTGAATGAATACCAATCGTAATGAATTTTCGGTCTTCAAGTTTCACAAAAATAACTAAGTCAAGCATTTCCTTTCTTCATAAGTTTAATGTATTTGTCAGTGCCCAGTGGCGTGTTTTGATGTATAATGTTTTAGAGATGATATATTGTTCCAGTCGATATGACTTGGCATAGTGTTTTAGTTTTTAACTTTTATTTTCCATTGTTCATGAATGTGCTATACAATGACAGCGTATATCTCTTATCAAATATTTACTAGTTTTGTTGTCGGTGAAGTTAGTATTCTGTAGCAGACGTATGGTTGCTTTACCGAGGCTGAGCGCGATAAAATATGGAATTTGAAGAATTTTATGATTTGTACTAAGCAAACTAAAATTCTTCCAAAGCAAGATAAATTCCCCATTAATTTTCAATCAAACACAGCTGCATTGTGTTTCAAGGCCGTACCAGAACGACCTGTGACTTCTATGTAAGCATGTATGTTATCATTCAAAGGAACTTCTGTCAGCACCGAGATACTTATTGCTCACGTCAACAGACGACATATGTTTTAAACATCCGTGAAATCAAATGCCTTGCTGGAGATGCCGATCTTGAGATGCCACACACGTGATGTATTCCATGCCATTTACAAAACGATGCAACACCCGCTGTCATATATTTTATTCTGATGACTATAGCTATTAGTGCAAGATGCAAGGTATAATGATATTCAAATATGCAGATTACATTAATGAGCATTGTTTCGGTATTAAAATTCTATGCTAATGACCCTTAATCAATGTGGAATATTCATGTACCTCGGATCTTGCATTGTTTAGACTATAGAGGGGGATTGTTGATGATCGCCATCGGCTGATGCTCACACTGGTCCTTGACATTGGCACTTTGACATTGACATTTTATAGTCAGAGTGTGACTATCATACTGAACAGGAACTGTATAGAAAAGCTGTTGACACTGACAATGACACTCACTGTATTGGCCAATGATAGCCATCATTACTAACAGTTGTCGGTATATAGTAGTTGTAAGGTTTGTGTTAGGTCATCAATATTTGCACTAGAGATTTGTGCATTTGTAATGTTAACTGCAGTTTCTTGTTGTCGTAACCCCCAAAGCATGGTGAGATACACAGTGTTGAGCTTTTCAAGTCAGTTTGTACATATATATATATATATATATATATATATATATATATATATATATATATATATATATATATATATATATATAT
>LD345261.1:103508-121215 GCA_001465055.1 Ptychodera flava | reverse complement strand
TAACATTTCAGAGAACCATGCATTTGAAGGGACAATGTCGGCCATTGTCTACAAATTTTTTGATGGCAAAAATCCCCAGTCAAATCAATAGGCGACCCAAATTGTGACCATAGATGGTTTCAAGAACATGTAAAACAGTCCTCTTGCTCTTTATGGCAGTGTTCAATGTTTATCTGGTCGTCCACGTGATTTGAATTATCCGCCATGGTTGAACCATCACATAACGAATTACTACGCACACTTCTTCACGTCATAGTTTGCATGGTTTGGAAGAGTGTGTAAGTGGCTGTGACCTTCATACTAACTTCAGTACAATGGAAACAAACTACTGTAAAGTAGTGAAAATTAAAATGGCATTTGCTTGTAAGTTTATTCGATCGAATGACACGGACTGTGAAACAGAAATAAACCATAGATCAAATGGTTCTATCTATGATAAAACTAAAACGATATGTATATTAAAGATTGCTTGGGTGATAGTGGAACAGGTACAGAGTAAAACATTTTCTTTGCATTTTACGGTGAGAAAATTTTGATACACCTTTATCTTCGTAGACTTTCAAGATATTCAGGTCATTTTCCTGCCATTCCTTTTTTTTCAAACATGACATGATCAAGATGAGCACATGTTGAACTTTGAAGCATCGCACCAGGAAGCGCGACTTGAACATCGGACATCGTGACACCGTCGGGTACTGTCGATCGATACTGCTCACGATTGTCAGTTACCTCTTGACACACAAAATATGTTTGAATGTTATTGAATGGGCGATTTCTCTGTGCCTCATGCAATTATTTGTATCAGTTGAACAGTATTTCGAACCACAAGTGAGTACATGGCAATGATGGTGACTTGATATGGTAGCATTCACCCTTGTTCTTCATGGCAGTCTTTGCAGCGTTTGCTGACTGACAGTGGTTTGTCAAAGTCAAAGACCGCTAAACAAACACAAACAACCACTTACAGAAAAACCGGCTCTGATCAGTAATTGGATACCGTAAAATTCATGTCACGAACATATCGTTTTAACCTTTATCCGTACAATTTTGTGTTTGTACAGCTGAAACCACAAGACTGTACATTCCTGTAGACATTACCCTACTGCCACTTGTACTGCAGAGTTAGAAAACCTTTAAGTTTATAGGGAGAATCACCTGATTTTCATTTTTCCACGGTCAGTTTTGCCTTTTTTTACCAAGTAAAGGTGACGAGTGCCTTTGCCATGTGAAAATAAAATGTGCTGCTCGTCACCCGACGTGGACCAGAGATATAATTTATATTTTGGAAAGGGAGACTTGAAAATTATTTTTGGCTTAAAAGGGGTACTTCAAAATTTTTTGAAGCTGTTTGAAGTGTACTTCTAAAAATATGAGAAAATCTTGTGCACTACCCCTTCCCCTCAAGAGGTTTTTGTGAATGCAGCCTTAATGGAATGAAATATTGTAAAAATTATGTCGTGGTGATGAGAAATCAATAAATTGAACTTTCTGGTGTTTTACTCCCAAGGTATCCGCTAATATGGCGTCTGCTGAAAGTTATTGTTTTGATTCGCCAACTCGACGTTTGAATACCACCTCATCAGATAGGATACGTTTGCAATGCGATTGTCGGGGTTTACCTGATATGCCGCCGGCTCCATGCTTCAGTTACAATCCGCCGCCAGAGTGTTTCGCGACAACTGAAGGTACGTGCATCACAACATAACGTGGTTACTTTTGAGATAAATGTGATGACAATGGGAGGCCTAGGGATTGATTAGATCGCTGAATTCATGGCTTGTCTTGCACACAAAAAAGACAGCTAAGTTGTCGCGCATACGTTGCTAAGAGCGTCTATATATACTTATGCATGTCATGGCAGCAAATGCGCCGAGTCCAAAGTATTCACAAACTACCTTCACTATAGGTAAAAATTGCCAGACTGGAGCGAGAAAGCGACGCTTTCTCGCAATTGGTGAGAATCTGTTGTTATTCTCCCTACTGGCTGTCAGTGAGACATTTTGAACTCTCACTGGTGAGCAGTGAGAAATGCACTCCTTGGTGAGAATCAAGGATGGTAACAGATTCTCACCGGTAAGACTGGAAATTATCACCAAGCCTGGCCAGAATGGTTATTTTACTGTGAGAATCGACCAGACTAACCGTTCATTGGTGAGAATCTGCTAGACTCATTATTCATTGGTGAGCATTAACCAGATTGATTCTCACCAGTGAACTACAACTCTAGCTGATTCTCACCAATTCCACGGTGAGACTGGTTTAATCTCATCAGTGAATGATAAGTATGATACATTCTCACCGTGAAAATAACCATTTTCACCGTGCTTGGTGAGAATTTCCAGAATCACCGGTGAGAATCTGTCATCATACAAGGAGTGCATTTCTCACTGTTCACTAAGGAGAATTTAAAACGTCTCACTGAGAGTAGTGAGAGTAATAAGAGATTCTCACCGATTGCGAGAAAGCGTCACTTTCTCCAGTCTCGAAATTTTTTCCTATAGTGCTTCAGAGTCGGAAATGACAAATGTCTTATAATTATATCATCAGTAATAAATACAATCTGAACCTCCAACCAGGTCCACCCACCAGCTCCAAAACTCCAACCTCCCGCCAAACCTCTAGCTCGATAAAAACATCTATCGCAAGCCAAACCACCTCATCTCATGTCACCACGGAGTCCACTGGACGCCAGACGACACCTACTGAGCAAGACTCAACGCCAACCCACCGCGAAACATCAACCTCTCATCACACGGTGTCATCGACACAGACTGCACCAAAAGAATCGTCAGCGGAGACATCGCCGATGGTAACAACATCTACAGTTCGAACATCTACCGTTATGACATCGGAAGAAGCAACGACAAATAAACCTGATGACGGTAGGAATTTCATTGTATATTTTCAATATTCCTCAATCCATGTATGCATGCATGCATGCAAGCATTCATGCGGGGTATGCGGAGCGTGTGGCAATTGCACCGAATGCCGCTTCGAAGCGTAATTGAAAGGCCAAAAAAAAAAAAATCATCGGGTGCAAACAGTGTGGCTAACGTAGAATAACTCAAGATTTACTTGGTACTTGAAGTTTTTCGAAATTATCTTAATTACTACATATCAATATTATTCTCAATTGGTTGGCACTGCATACTGAGTATACCCTTATTTACATATTTTCATGGATTTTTGTAATTAGGCAACATATCACACCGAACGCACTGAATTTAGTTGAACTTCAGACGTGCATCGGTCACACTTAAATGTACTTATGCTGAAAGTTTTATGGGTATTGTATAATGATGTCAGCTCATTGAAAAAATGAACGAACTGTTTGAAGCTACGTATCAAAACTGGTTTTGAAGCTCTTCCATAATGCCATGTTTAACTTTATGTGTTCTTCAGGATCAATCCTTTTGAATTTGACATGAGGATACTGAATCCAGTTTACAATTCTCCTCAATTTTACAGGTTTAAATATATTACTCATCGTCATCGTGGTTTTATCAATCGTTTTTCTTATTATCATCATTGTAATTGTGATAATCGTCTGCATGAAGAGGTGAGTTTCAGAAAATTACTTGTCACTTGTACACGACTGATCAACCATACTTTCACGAACTTGGTTGGACTTAGATGCGTATCATGGTGACTGTACCTCAAGTTAAGCTACCAATATCCAGATCATGAATGTCCTACAATCGTAGAAATTCACATGATTGTAGTCCATACGCATATCATAGAATAACCTCATTCTTCTCTTCACAACCGTTGACTGGTACAGAAGTGAGGGCGCCTTTCACGGATAGATGTTATTAGGAAAATCCATTTTCTGCAAGAAGAATGCACTGTGATTCAAAGGCATACTTCTAAATCCCTGGCTCTTGTTAACAAACCTTTTGACCTTGTGTAAATGATGACAGTCTTTTTGTTTCCTTTTAAAAGACTAACCAGGTTACGTTACAGTAGAATAATCCTCGAGGACAGTTCAAGGCGCTTTTAAATATCTGCTTGTTGGGATCATTTTGAAGATTGTCAAGGAAATGACGCTTTCACTGTTTTAATTTTCAATATGTAAATCGGATATCTATTTTTCTATTGACTTGCTTTAAATTCAACGGTCGTTTTCAATGTTAAATTTTGGCAAAATTCACTATCTTTGTTTATCTAATACGAACATTCGTTCGTTGTCGTACACTTGTTATTTTGTACCCAGAGTGTACCTAGTTTTGTACCTAGTATTCCATGTTACCTTGATATCACAAAAAGGTGAACCCTTTAAATGTCTTTATTTTCAGCTTTCACATGTTCTAGATTTCTTATTTACAGGAAACGCTGCATTTCTTTAAAAGTTTGTGCAATATAATTCTTAGTGAGTTCATTTTCATTGTGTTCAGCATGAAATCGTTTTCTGACTGTTCTTTCGAATAAAGCATGATGGGTAGGAATAAAGCATGATGGGTAGAGATAGTTTGTTTTTGTAAGGTAGCATGCACCTCGGGATAGATATCGGACTCTCAAAATGTTGCATTTTTTTCCTGGTTTTCATACGTTGGCTTAAGGAAAACTTTCACCGTCTTAATTTTTCGAAAATCTAAAATTTTATTTTTCCCCATGACACAGGTCATTTGGAGTTTCAAATATCCATAAATGTTAGGTAATATGTGTTTCTGTAGTATCAAACTTTGCATGGTGACCCCTGATTTTTTATTCTCGATTTGGTAAGAATGGTTGAGAATGGAGAGAATTGTTTCATTGAGAAAAGTCTGAGCTAAGTTCAAGTCTTTCACTTTCGAGGCGCGCACTGCCTTAAAACAGAAAATTAACGTTTTCACCTAACATAACAGTCACACGAACTTTGTCATTTGGTTTTTATATTTCAGTTTTTACCAGTACTTTTTTGACAGACAAAATACACAACGTATGATTAACAGTTGCTTAGACCATAGACTCAATAGTTTTTTGGGGTCTATGCTTGGACTGACTTTGCACATCTTTCTCTCAAAGCTGAAAATTAATACGCATGCTCAGAATCGTACCCATATGCATGGGGAGGTCACATCTCGTCCAATACATTTCAGGGAAGTAACGATTTTCGCATGCAAAAATACTATCATATTATTTTGAAATTACGAAATTTGAAATTTTTGAAATTTTGAAATATTTGAAATTTTGAAATTTTGACATTTTTTATTTGAAATGACGAGTTTCTCCATATAAGAGCTGGGAATTATCTGAAGTGACCATGAGTTTGATAATGCACTGATACTGGGTCTTCGCGGTTGTCAATAATTCGACGGATGTATGCTGTCTCCACTGTGAAAGATAACACTGTAGAAATCAAGGAACTGCCGTGAGAAGATGAAATTCAGTTTTTTGAAATTACAAAGTAAACGCAAGCTTGAAAGGAAGGCGTTTTCTCGTTTGAAAAACTCGCTTACGACTCAGAGCAAATATCTTTCATGTTTTATAGTAGTTACTCTTTAACTGTAGAGTTGGTTAATGCTTCTCTTCAGTTTCTAGCATAAGGTCGAGTAAATTAAAGCTTTTTATCGGTAAATTTTCACGGTAAAGTTCACCGGAATGGGGGCGTGGGCGCATTTGCAAACTAATTGTTTGCTTCGGAATCCCTAGAATTAGTCTAGCATCTGTCTGTCGTTAAGTATCACTTTTCAGATAAAAAACGACGGATACATCCTGAACAATGACATTATCACATGCAGTTGTCTTCTAAGTTGAAATATTGTGTTCCTCTCTCTACCGTATCATTTCAAGTTTGCATTTTGTTAACGGTATGCATTCATTGAAATCATTTCACATCCGTTTCCTTATAGGAGGAACCAAGGATTCTTTGATTTATTGCGTTCTTGGCGAGCAGTGTATGGATCCAAACCGCAGGACAAGGAAAACGCCGATCAGAATACATCAGCATACCCTAACAAAGCTTACGAACCGAACGACTACGAGCAAGGATTTGGGGAAGGATCGAAAGATGGACTTTTAAAAGACGAGAAGACGGTAAACAGCAGCACCTACGAAGGAAATGTTTATGTGACGAGGGGCGAGACAGAAGTTGAACTTTGCAGTGGCCGAGATACAACACACAACGACCCTGAAACGAAGTCTAAAGTGGAAACGAAGGAGGATGCAAACTCGAATTTAATGTCTGACATCGAAGCCGAGGGGAAGAAAAGTGTTGAACAGACTGCTAATCTTGAAAATCAACCAGAGCAAAAGCCTGCCGAAGAACCAAGTACAGGTGGACAGAAGACGACTCAGGAAAAGACGATGATCATGGAAGATGCCGAGACAAAAGGCGACGAATCTGAAAACTTACCTGAACAAACTAAGACGGACGTTGACCCCGAAGATCTTCAAGAAATCAAAATGAGCAAAAGCCAGGCAGAGCAAAAGCCTGCCGAAGAACCAAGTACAGACGGGGAGAAAACGACTCAGGGATCGATGATGCACATCAGGCACATGGCGGGTTCCGAGAAAGAAGGCGGCGAATCCGAAAACGTATCTGGACAAACTGAGACGGACGGTGACCCCGCTGCGTCTTATGAAAATAAAGTGAGTAACAACCCAGATGACAAAACTCTCAAAGATCAAGAAGTTGGAGAGCCGGAAGAAAAAACGGAAGCAAAGATGGATTCAACAGCGGAGGATGCCGAAGATGGAGATGACAGTGACGAAGATGAGCCGGTTGAGACTGCATCTGCTCTTGCAGCTGAATCAGAGAACGTTAAAATTGCGGTGGTGAAAGAGGACGATAAGGTCCACCAAGGCAGTGTTTCCACTTTGGAAAGTACATAACTTCAGTGCAACGTATCTTAGTTCCGTCATTCTTTCGTTGGTCTTGTCGTCGCATGCATGAGAGCAGTTACGTATCATTCTCTTTTCTGACCTCGGAGTTTTTGCGGAACAAGCGCGAGAGGGCGCTATCAAGTGCGCGATGCGCAACTCAGAGCCAAACTGTATCCATTTGTTGTGCACAAGCCCCGACGTCTTGGCAATTCAAGCGAGATAAAAAATGCTGGATTATTTAACTATACTTACTCGCCACAGAAGATGAGCACGGTCGCGGATATGTGCATTTACAGTCTCTAGGTAACTGCCTTCAAAAATATACAGACGGTTAATTCTTGGCAGTAACAGCAGTAAAATCATTCCTGTGGATGCATCAACCATCAACGCATTTTTTAAAGTTGCATACGACCGAATGACATATATTTCGAATGAATGTTTTTGACGGTATGAGAATAGCATGTCGATGCATACATAATATCTTGTAATGCTACATTAGGGAACCTTCAGTAATTACATGGGGAGGTGGGCCGGGAGAATTGAGGGAAGGTCACGTTTTAGAAAACTGTCGGGGGGGTTTACATTTTATAAACCTATCTTTGGAGGGGGGGGGGGTCACTTTTACAGAAGATGATATTATGGCCAAACCTTTGATTGTCCATTTGACATTTCCCGAAAAGAAAATCACCAACGAAAAACGTTGAGTCTTTTAAATACATACACATTATCGACAAGCTTCACAAACAAATAAGATGTAATGGTATCCCACAATAAACACTTTGAACAGTTAAACTGATAAAGACAAGAGACAAAATTATATGGGACAGGTGGCAAAGTGTATATCAATCATTAAATTCTATAAATGCACAGATATCTAGGTTTATGTTTTATACTGGAGAAAAACTGTTCATGGTTCTCTCGTAGACTACCAGGTATAGTGAATCAATGAAATCCATAAATCCAATTTCTTGTACACACATCATGTTTTACTTCCCACTTCAAGCAAAGTACATTTGCATATATTATCAAACATATATAAATGTACAGATATAGTTTGTTGTGTGGGGAAAATTGTCAATAGTTTGCCTGATAGACTCCCATGTATGATGATTTTATATTTTTTGGTGAATCACCATGTCAGCCCTATCTTGCCTCCTTGTAGTACGTAGAATATGGTGACCCTCCTGGAAATGTATAACCCTTCAAATAATGTTTGCGTGATAAATTGCGACCCTCCCTCTAAAACGCCAGGCCCCCCCCCTGTAATTTCTGTCCGTAACTGACATAACAATTGAAACAATTGTTATGTAAATTAGCTGATATTGTTTCAGTTATTCCTTGGGAAGATATTGCAGTGATGGGGTAGGGTCAAGTTTTAGAATGTCGGACAAGGGGAGGGTCACATTTTATAGTACAGATGCACACGGAATTTCCCCAGCCTACCCCCCTGTAATTGAAGACTCCTTAAACTTAAGGCAGAACCGAACGAACAATTATATATATATATATATATATATATATATATATATATATATATATATATATATATATATAAAGTCTTCTAATTAAGCGTATAAAATTTACATAGCAGCGATTCTATTGTTATATAAGCTGTCACAGTGTCGGACCATCGTGCTTACCAAATTTATTATTGAGAGTTATGAAGTTTTTAAGACACTGGTTGTGTTTTGTTCACAACAAGATAATTTTGATATGACCAGTTCGCAAGGACGGCAACGTGCGGTAGGCAGTGGGGGACTAGGATCTGATATCACACTGGGCTCTTCCGAGTCTCTAATAGAGATGTCTGGCTGCTTCCTTGCTTCTACCGTCTGGATGACTCTCCCATACTTTACAAACAAGCTAGGAACAAGATACTACATACATTCATTTCCATGGTAGTGGAACTGTGTTAAAAAAATTCGCCAGCCGAGATTTTAAAGAAATCAACTTGTACAAAATTGATTATTATTATTATCATCGTCATCCATACAACCCAGAGTCTATAACTATTAAGCATTTTACGTGTAACTATCCGTACTGATAATCGAAAAGGGGGCTGGATGACTCGGAGGGTATACTCAGTGGGAGTGATTGGGAGGCGGAAAATCTCTCACCCTAGATTAATGTATATTCGACAGAGAACTTTTTACAATTGTACTTTAAATTAAGTTGCTCGATTTTCTCCAAAATAAACACCAAGTGAAATGTCTTTGTCAGTCCGTGAATTTTATAGACTTCTTTGTATCCGCTGTCAAGGACGTAAAGCAAACAACGCGTATGGTTGTTGCCACAAACGCAATGAGACAAGACTAAAGCACAACTCAAATAACACTGTGGGTATTATCGGTAGCAAGGCATAGCATAGTTTTCCCCACAATCCACAATATGCATTGAAATTAAGATTTACACAAACGCTCAAAATTTGCGGCCTTGAAACTGCAAACCTTTGGGTAGAGTTTGATAAACTTTACTTTTGAAAATAAATTTCGCAAAGATAGCTGGCGTGCTACAGTACTCCCTTGATCTTGTCTGGAAGAGTATACTTTTTTCCATCACCCGTCAGATTATTTTCTTTAGACATGTTAAAGTGTTTCTCAAACACTCGGATAATCTGAGACAGATATGTGTGATCGCCTGTGACATCGACGAGGATTTTCTCGAAAACGAAGAGACAGATTGATGTCTGTTGATGTATCAGCAGTGAGTTATGGTTCGCCAGTGGAAAATCTCTGTACTTCCAACTCTACTTGTACCAGACTTACCCAACTGGAGGTCATTCAAGGTCACCGGTATGCCGAAGTGATTAAACTAGCATACATAGCATGTAAACTGAAGTATGTGATATCTCATTACGTTTTTCGCTTTCGTAAGACAACACGATGTTGACGGATGAGTAAGCTCATGAAAGAACGAAAGGGATACTTTGCTTTTTTAACAGGCGGAGGATGTAAGTTTCGTCACAGTTAATCGTGATCTATTCAGCTCTGGGACTATTCGCCCGATAGACGTGTGTAGAGGTTTTTTCTCGCTTATGTACACACGTCTATGGGGCGAATAGTCCCAGAGCTGAATAGATCACGAGTGACAGTGGGTGATCCTTCGAGCTATAGTGGGAAACATACATGCTAAAGTTTTGAGACCACAGGGGGCTCGTACTTGTTTATTTGTGTCTGTGTTTGTTTGTGAGTATGTGTTTGTGTTTGTTTATTTGTTATTTTAATAAAATAACAGCGAAAAGCTATTTTGTTAATATTTGTCAATAAGAGCACTTTATTTATTTGTTTGTTTATTTGTTTGTTGATATGTATTTCCTATGGTTAGGGTTAGGGTTAGGCTTAAGTTGGGGTTAGGGTTAGGGTTAGGGTTAGGCGTAAGTTAGGGTTAGGGTTAGGGTTAGACTTATTCACTCCCTCTATATATAGGGAGTGAATAAGTCTAACCCTAACCCTAACCCTACATATCAACAAACAAACAAATAAACAAACAAATAAATAAGTGCTCTTTATTGACAAATATTAACAAAATAGCTTTTCGCTGTTATTTTATTAAAAATAACAAATAAACAAACACATACACATAAACAAACACAGACACAAACAAGTACGAGCCCCCTGTGGTTAGACGAAAAACAGTCATCCTATTATGCACTGATGGTGCTTTTTTCCATATGACTACGTGCCAACAACAAATGTGACTTACTTTAAGCAGATAATAACTACTGGCGGATGATTTACGGCTGTAAATGCCACGATAAGGAACAGTAAGGGACCGTTCAGTTTTTACGGCCTGGGGGGCGGCAAAATCTTGTCGCCCGGCGTTCAAAAAATATAGACCCCCCTGCATTTTTCGTGAAAAAAAGATGACCCCCCTTTGTCAGACGAAAAAATTTGATGACCCCCCCTCGCTGAAAAATAACCAAAACCCATATGTCAAATTTACCCGCACGGTTTGGATTTGAACTCCTGTACGCGGCGCACTTTATTCGTGTAGCAGAGATGCCAGTGCACAAACTTCTCAGCCACATCCATTGAAACGTCTGTTAATTAGGACAACTGTAAGGCAATTTTTAACTTCATTTCCATAGACAACTTATGTCCATGGACATTGTATAAAGTAAACTTTATTGGAGTGGTTCGCCAAAGGCAGCCCTTCGGTTAAGAGGGTCATGGGCCATTACGTAAAGTCAACTTTATTCTAGAGGGCCACCAAAGATGCCGGTAAAGAGTATGCCCGCCGGTAAAGAGAGTCGATCATGGTCATTGCATAAAGTAAACTATACTGGACAGGGCCGCTGGAGGCGTCTGGCCTTTAAGTTGGTCATGGGGTATTACATAAAGTCAATTTATTGTAGTGGGCCGCCGCAGGCGGCCTGCTGGTAAAGAGGGTCGATCATGGCCATTGCATGAAGTAAACCTAATTGGAGTGGGCTGCCAAAGGCCTCTGCCCATTAAGAGGGTCATGGGTAATACATAAAGTATAGTTATTGTAGTGGACCGCCGAAGGCGGCCTGCCGGTAAAGAGGGTCGGTCATGGCCGTGGCATAAAGTGAACTTTATTGTTGGTATTATATTTTTGAAAATGTGGTGACCCTCCCCTTTTCCTACCAGTGATAAAGCAATGAACCCCCCCCCTTCGCGGATTCCAAAATTACGATGACCCCCCCTGGATTTTGCCGCCCCCCCCGGCCGTAAAAACTAAACGGTCCCTAAGTAGTCTCAGCATTTTTCAAATCACAAACTAACTTTCTGAAAGTTTAGTCCCAATACTGCATTAAAGCGCGACCTCTTCGAGGTGTGACGTTGAAACTCTCATTCATTGTTTATATCATGTTCCTTGGGCTGGTAAGAGCCGTGGCTGATAGTTTTGCAGTCTGCGGATTGTTTGTCCCTCAAGCCAAGGGGTGTTGTTGTAAAAAACTGCAACAACACGCCTTGAGTTCAGAGTTCAGGAGATGTTAGAGTCATACGTTGGACTGTAGATAACACCAGGAGCCGTGACCATTGTGCGAAATGACCACTGCACCATGAAAGCGTAGTTATGGAGCGATTAAGTTGTCCCGGTTGAAATACACATAGGTTTTTTGCCAACAGATTGCTGTTAAGGATATTTGCGGAAACCTCTGAACTATTTCCCTTTGTAACCTTTGTACACAAGACAGAGGAACCTTGACCAGTCGAAGTTTCAAGCAAATAATCGATTTTAGAACGCCAGCTGTACGAGGAAGTAAGTCGGGGACTGGACAAGACGCACGAAAGGTGGGGCTGGATTTTCTTTCTTAATTTTGTTGTCACTTGGCCGTTACAATGTCTACAACTCAAAGAGTGTCAAGACTTTGACTTTGAAGGTCTGGGTTGGGAGTTACTGGGTTGTCATGGTGCCAATAGGCCCAACAAAGACAGGGCGTTGTAGACGCCATCAGTAATTTGACCTACCGGTAACTTCATATTCGACCAATCATCTACGCTTTCATTTGAACAGAAAGAAAAGTACTCTACTCCACCGTAGCTGCTTCACCGAGATACACAATGCGTTTATACAGTAAACTCAAGTTTATCACTTGTTGCTGGTACACAGTAAGTGAGGCTACCCACAATTCCCCTTGATTTGTTCACTCAGACATTTTTTGCTAAAGGCTTTTTCAATTTTATCAGTTTCTTAACAATTTTTAATTTACAATTTAAATTCAGGATTATTTGTTAACAATATGTTCCAAAATTATTGATTATGTTTAAAATTCAAGAGTAAATTGAATGAGAAGTCGATGTTTGGAGGTGCTAAAAATTGCACACCTCATCATACCACCTGTCAGACATGCAAATTTCCTTTGTTACGAACATTTAAAAAAATCAATACCCTTTCTATTACCAACACATATGAAACTTATTCCCTTAGTTTCCTTTAAAATATTGTGTATGGCTGTCAGAAATCAATGTCGACAAAATTACAAAATTGCTATCTTCTCCGCGGAAAAGGGGTTGATCATCTCATTATTCACAGTGAGAAATCAGGAAATTATGATGACCAGAACAATGTTGCCAGAATTTTGAAATATGGACCGAGTTGTTATGTGTACAGAAGGAATCAGTTCAGTGAGTGATCTTCGTGTGTACAGATCACGGAGAATTGTGGGTAGCCTCACATACTGTGTGGTAGATGATCGGATCAAAGCAGCACACTTCGCCGAGACAAACTTGCTGTTCATGAGAACTTGACTTGAAGTCGATAACTCTTGTCTGTTTACTTCAGTTACTTCCGTGTTCGATGACTAAGGAGTCAACATAGCACACAATTCGAAAAGTGTTCCATTTCAACTCTTCCACCTTTGGTTACAAAAGTGTTTAGTACACGGAAAATATTTTCACTTCAAAGTGTAATACATATATAAACCATATGCAGTTGGACGTGATATTGTTCACACTGGCAGCCAGTGATTTTGGCCAAGGCAAAATTGAAGAGCTTCAGTAAGATGCGTTTATGTAGCTCAAATGTCCAATACTATTTAAGAAGATTTCAACATCATTCTAAAACGAACGGATCAACATTTGATATGTTTGCGCTGTCAACTTGTCCACCTTTTGTACTGAAGCCAGTCCACCCAATTAATAAGTCGTCATACATGGTACAAAGATCAAGAGATGAACGAATATTTGAATAGTAGCGTTTTGCACATGGCATGCACTCAGACTCGCTATACACTATTATATTTGCAAATTTTGACAGCAATATTTTTAATGTTTGACCGCAATTAGATTAATTTTACTGGTCAGATGACACTGAAGTCACTTAGACCGCGTATGACTTGTAAGTGGTCTACAGTGGCCGGGTTCACGCTGTTTTAACAATTCGAAAAAAGTGAACTGCAGCACAGCACAAGTAAGAGCTGTGCGGGCTCAGGTTTATCCTCAAGCAGCAGATACAGATTGAAATTTCAGGGGAGATTTATGAGTAAAGTCTGTAAAGTGAACTCCAAAGGCTGCAATCAAGTTGCTAAACTGACAGGCGAGTGAGGGGGTTAAGCTGTTGATGACAAAGTCACGGTTCTGCGCTCAGCTGGAGGACAACATTGTCCCGAGATGGGTTAAAAGACTGAAAAGAGGACTTGGAGGGCAACCGTGTCGCGCTCTGCTTTAGGAGGGAAACTTATTATATAACATAAACTCATTCTCTCATGCCTGATGTAACACCTCTGTTTAGCCTGATGAAACACTGCAATCGATCACTTTTGAAGGAAGTGAAAAACGACCTTCTTTGCAGCAAGAGAAGAATTTGAGACTCGTCTAGCATTGCGATAGGGGTTGGCGATACGCCAGGGCCGAGGCATTCAATAGAAGATTCAATTTGAAATGAAAGGGGACACACTTTGCTTTTTGTTTGAAGGGCGAGACGCATTACAAAGAAATGGAGATGGGCTGAAGCCTAGGTGGAAAGGCCTGCTAATGATTTATATGTTACAGCAGGGCGTGGGTGCATAGCAAGAGAAATTTAGACGAAGAAAAATCCCCGCAGGGCGTGTGTGTATTAAGTTTTGAATGCACCAAAAAGTATATGCACTGTGAATATCAATGAGAATCAAGAAGTGAATTTCCATGCGGGCCAAAATAACTTCCCTATTTACATTCTCAGGAACGCACCATTAGATATTGGGTAGGTATCTTCAGGGATGCACCATTTGGAAGGGTTGTCAGAATGACAATACACTTCTTGTATTGTTCACCTTCCGGATTTGGCTTCATTTTTCGGAGATACACGCCATTGTTTTCTAGGAGCATCTAAGCTTATATGCTTCCATTTTTCATCGCCAGTCCTAGAAGTCAATCCCTCGAGGTAATGAAATGGGACATGTTATCCCCTTTGGTTTCTGTCACAACAGACATGGAAAATAGACTTATTGGTATATGCATAACAAATTAATCGACCGATTTCTCTCTACCAGAAAAAATCCTTTGAAATTCATATTTTTGTTAGCTTTGTAAAGGAAAGGGCAACGTAACCGATCATGTACCCCTGGTGAAAGATGTAGTACCCGAAGAAGAAGTTGAATTCAAAAAAATACGAGCTTTTAAAATCACCTATTGTCTGGATTCTTAGGAGCTTTAGTGCTACATTCGTCTCCTGAACAATACGTGTTCATAAATCGAACAACGGCGGAGTGAAAGCGTGACATTCTCGCCTCAATAAAGTTCAAGGAATGTATTGAAGTAGGCCCTGTAGAACTTAACATTTCTGTAATGTCTCTTTGAATAATTTTATTTTCATGATTGATAAGTATTTTTCAGATGATACTTGCTGCACAATGTGGTTGTTTTCTGCACGTCATATAGACCTCCTTTTGTACATCTTTCATTCGATTTTGATGTACACCGATTTCAATTTAATTCAACTTTGAAGCAGTGACGATCACCTTTTTGTGGTCCCTCCATACCGGCCCTGTCTCAATAATTTCTCACCTGCCATTGTTTTTCACTTTTTTTCTGTAGTTTCTTTGGCTATTTTTCCCGAAGTGTACGATGTATGATATATTCATATGATTTTGTTTACATTTTACACTTCTTTTTGTTTTGATTTATGATATCCATTTTATCTGGAGGGAAAATATATTAAATTATGAAACCATTAATATCCCACAACTCTAGCAGAAATATAATTCCATATAGGGCCTACCCCAGTTTTCGCGCAAACATTTCGGAGGGCCATGTTCCACGGAGCTTCATTTCGTATAACACTGACCCCCTCCCTGTGATTTCTTCCCAGTCCCTGAGTACCGCTTCAAGTCACGGACAGAACAGTCAGTGTCACAGAAGGAGGTGAAATAATATTGTCAGTACCTAAAATGGAATTTAGTATGATTTTAACTATCGACTACTCCCACTACATGCGTTACTTCTAAAAACGTGTAAATTTTGCACATAGTTATTGACACAGAGGGCGCCTTTCTAAGATTCAATCCCAGCATTCTTTGCAAATGTTCTCGTTCATATGCACGACAGTTTTCTCGCTTCTTTTAATTTTTAGGCGTGATAAGAAATTTTGTATCAGCAACAGGGTGGATGATAATAATTACTCGCTAATAAAAAAGATAAATTTTATTAATGGCATGTTAAAATAATAGAGAGCACGTTTCGAATTTGTTTATTTACGGGTACTCAAAAAAACATGGCGGCGCCCACGAAAGAAGGGTACACTTCCGGTTACTCGCGTATGAATACGCGCATGCGTAGTCAGTAAGTAAGGCATAGATAACAGTATATTTTCCTTGAGAATTTCACAAATAACAAGGTTTTGTCGCAATGATGATTTTCTCTCTTTGCTTTCTTGGGCAGCCAGTAGTGCTCTACAATTCTGCTTGCTTCTGTGTGACATTCATTTTCGATGAACTAAACTAAAACAGTTTAAGGTACAGCCTAGGCTACTAGACTTTGTAACTGGGAGTCAGAAGGGACACACATGTGCATGACTCACTTTTTTCATACCAAGGTTATAATTAAATTTCTAAGAAATTTAGATGTAAGATTCCCAATAAAAGTAAAGTAAAAGGGTGCAAACCACTGGATTTCTAGTCTCTCATCATTCTGATCATTGGTAACGTGATTAAATTTCTGAATGTCCTACCTGCTTGCCTGAAACGTGACCCCTTCTTTAACCTAAGGTCACGAGTTGTTGTTTGGTTTTCCCATTGGTAGTATGCCTTCTTTCAACAATACAGAAAAGTATCAACCATACCAATAGGTCGATCATTTCAGTGTAATATTATATAGGATTTTAAGGACGGTTTTGATTTTAATTTTTCGTTGTGCTGAGTTTTACGATTACGTGATGCGACAATAAGTGAATCGTACTTCTACGTTACACGTATGCTTGATTAATGATCATGGTGAGACCAGCACGTTGATTTTCTTTTTAATTTCGCAGATGTAATTTTGAATTCCGTGCAATACCAGTCCGTGATTGTGTAAACGTTTGGTGTAAATTCTCTTGAATAGGTGCATTTTCATTGAATGATTTTATAGTTTGAAAGTAGAATTACAAAATACTGTAGTACAAACTCCGAAAATATATTTTAAAAAATAATAAAAGACTGATGTTTGGCAAATTACCATCTGGGCTCTGAACAAACCCCAGGGTATTCAGGAAATAAAATATTCTTCACAAATCTGGGGCTGATATGCCGTTATAACTGAATAATAAAAAAGACTTCCCAAGTTGTCGTGAATACTGAAAATCGATCAATCAGCTATAACTTTCCGAGCACGCTGCTGCTAAGCAACACATCTGTGCAATAGTTATGACAAATCAATGCGCGGTGTTACATTATCAAAGATTAACAAAAGATACATATCCTGTTGCAGATTTGGTTTCGTCTCTTATAGCTTTTTTAATAGCTTGGTCTGTGCCAAAAATCGTCTGTATTGTTTATGCAACAGTGGGCTTTCGAACAACGGTCTGTGAATTAGTAATATGTTTTTTCGTATCAGCTAAACTTCAAAATGGTTTGAAATGATAACAAGGTAATGCAAGAATTTGAAGTGGTTTTCTAACGGTCTTTTTAAATAATTTCCGCTCTGTGTTTTACTGGTGATACTTGACTTTTCAGATTTGCTTTGTTTATTTCTAGGGTCACATAATACAACCTTCTTAAATTTTCCCTTTGTGACAACCTCAATTCCGAACATATCTCATATCACTACATTGAATACTATCAGACCGTAAGGCCAAGAAAAATAAAAAGTCTATTTCTCATCCCAGACATATTGCAAAAATGGTGTGGTATAAACAAGAGTTTTATTTTCTTCTCATTTTTTTATTCTTCAACCAACAAGAACGCGCAAAACATGAAAACAATATAGGAATGCACACAGAGATAAATGCACAGCATAGCAACATATCTGTGTTTGGCTTTTAG
>LD345261.1:85306-95672 GCA_001465055.1 Ptychodera flava | reverse complement strand
ATACAGAATTCATATCTGAAAGAATGTACCATGCTTTACCGGTTGTGGTGCCGGTGGTCAGTTCGATCGTAGTACCCCGGATACACCACATTGCTAAGTATCTATGATGAGGTACTGTCGTATACGTCAGTTATGGTCAAACAGTAAGATTCCCAGTTAATATGGACACGTGAACACGCGAGATTCCTTTAAGTTTTCGTGTGTATAGGCTCACTGTCATACAGTGAATGATTATACACTTCTGAAATTATAACTGGCATATATGCTTTACTCATCAGCTTTAGATGAAATCTTTCATGTCCAGTATCTAACACCTTATGGCAACCTATGAGCAGTACTAATATAACTTGCTCATTTCATCAGACTATCAGATTCACCAGATCTCTGCGAGATTTCATGATTACAATAATTAGATTCTAATACGTGGCACTTTTACTCCTACCAATAAATCAATTTCTACAAAAAGAAAGATTTGGTTAGTGTTTAGTGTTCTCATCATATATGTTTGCTTTTTGGACTGAATAGAAAAGTTTTCGTTCTCTGTTAAAATGTACTCAAGATGCCATAGATTTCGCACCTTCCGCTAATTTGAATTTCCTGCCGACAGTTCCCATCATCAGAGACGCTATTTTGTCTTTGCGTCCAAAAAACAGATGTACCATATTTTGATTTTGGCATGGCCTTAAATGATTTTTTTATCATTGCTTAAAATGGTATCAAATTAGGGTTTTCAATAGTATTGTTTCATAAAACCAACTTATTTTCAAGCTATTCGCCCCAAAGTTGGTTTAGATACGAAGCTTTAGTCTTGCTAGACTGAAAGATTCCGTCGCGTGCGGGCGCTCCGGCGCACTGCGACCTTTGTGGTAAAGGGTTGTAGGTCGCAGTGCGCCGGAGCGCCCGAACGGAATCTTTCAGTCTATAGTCTTGCATAAGACAATGCATTCTATACAATATGCCATGTTATTGTTAACATGTGAAGTCTGGTCTAGATAATTACTTTGGACATTACATACAGAGGTTGAACTGAGAGGTTGAACACTGATCATCTGATTGTATAGAGTCTGTTAAGATTATCCGATCAATTAGCCCTGCGTACGATGCTGTGTGTTCCGCTACAGGTAATCGCCCCGCTCACCACAGCCCTGCAAAGACCCGTACGTAGAGTTGGTGACTTCAAATCCATCTTGGGACTTGACGTGAAAAGCCAAATTACTGCCGAAATTCAGCGTTCTTGGGCCCAAGTCGTATCCCTGCCTACCTCAGCTACTCGATCGCTTCCAAAAATGCCAGTCTTTTATTCACTTCTCGTAAATAACCGTCGATGTCCAGGTGCAGCCTACGGAGCTATTCATCGAAAAAGCTATTCCAGGAGCAATTTTTGAGAGCAGGGGAATTTTAATTTTGCTAGGGCAGGGGACATGTTTTTAGGTGGCTGGGGAGCAAATTTTAGGTTTTTTTGTAGGGCAGGGGGGACATCGGTTGATTCTCCTGGGGACAGGGCTTGGCGAAAAACTTTTTGAGGGGAATTGTTTCCAGGGCAGGGGAAATTGGCAAGTTTTTTTTCGCCACAGGGCGGGGGAGCTTCAAAAATTCACAGTGGGGAGAGGAAACAGGCAAAAATGAGTGGGGAGTGGGTAAAAATGAAGTTTGAGTGTGGGAGGGTAAGTCGAAAAAATTTCTGTGGGAGGGCAAATTATGAACAGCTAATTAATTACCCTCTTGACTTAAAATTAGTCAGTTCACATAACTTGTCATGCACAATATATCTTATCATAGTAAGGACCTTTTTAAAAGTGCATTGTTCGTTGGCTGCACCTGGATGTCGGCAACTCTCTCGCTAGCCCTGCGTACGATGCTGTGTGTTAGCTGTAGCGGAATCGTACGCAGGGCTACCGATCAATATGTTCATGTAATGTTATGTTCCTGTGAAAAACCGTCACAGTTTTTGCACTTTAATGTGTTGTACCTCGCTTGGCAGCCGGCAACGAGATCCAAACGGTAAAAATCTGTTGACTGTAGATGGCAAACTGGATGCTGAGAAGAATGGCCATGACAATCCTGCATACATGAAGCAGCCCAACGGATCTACAAAAGAAAAAAGTGTCAACGATGGTCCCCAGAATGGGGAGAAGCAGAATAACGCATGCGAAGTTATTTCAGAGGAGGGAAAGCAGATTTGTATGGGAATGATTTCCAACGACACCTCACAGCTGGGAGAGGGTCCTAAAAAACCTAACGTGGAAGGCTCAACGCAAAGGTAAGTAGCATAGATAAACAAAGAAGTGGGATAACATGTTGTAAAATAACCTTACCAAAGCATGAAATCTAAGGGACGGGCCATTACATTGTCAGAGGAGATTGTCAGATGAGAATCAATGCGTTGCATTCAATGGTTTCTGGTAAAAGGCAGCGTATGTATTTTTTACCCCTTAATTCCACTTTCTTCATCTTCCAGTCACATGAATATGTTTACAAAAACAGCAGCTCGTGATGACGTCAAACATTACTGAGGCCGTACAGTTTTTCCCAAATAGTCCATACTCGATTATAGTTTTGCATGTGAATCTCGAGACTTTCGTGGCATCGACCGTGCGTTCGTTTCCGGTTGCAATTTTCTCTTTATTTGAAACTTGTTTATGGTTCAATAACGGGACAATAGTTGTAACTTATCATAAAATTTTCAATATTATTGTTCAGTAAAACGAACACATTTTCAAGTTCTTCGCCCTAAAGTAGACTGAGATACAAAGCATTAGTCTTGCAGTAGACAATGCATTATATACAATGTGTTATGTTATTGTTTACATAGATGAAGTCTAGTCTAGTAGGCGTTCACCCCAGGATCAACGCAACAGCCTACCATTAGTGTGTCCGTCTGCTGATGTTTAGTCCTTCAATTTATTATATATTTTGATTCTTACAATATGCCAACAGACTTGGAGCAAGCCTAGGCCGGGAGTGTTAAAGCAAAGTTTAATGAAATTGCAATAATTATCATTGAAGCAGAGGGGAAATAATCGCAATCATACCAATCCATAATCCAATAACACTAGGTCAGAATTCGTAAGACAATAGTTGTAAACATAGACACAAAACAGTAAAGAACAGACAGTAAATAGACGGTACACAAACAAAGTCAAATTCCTTAGAGAAAGATATATGGACCTCTGGCCAAAGACCAAGAAGTGATGTCAGGTGTTTCGAAAATAGTAAGCGCATCTTGCCCCACATGAATATATCCTTGTGATTAATGACTAAGAATAACAGCGGTTTTAAAACACTTTTTCAAAGCAAGATTAACATACATCGTTGTACCATCACACTCACAGTTCAGATGTAAGGCATCAGATAATGCGCAAGTTCAACAAGTAGCGGCAACCAAAACTGTAAAGCAATATATGCTAACCGTGTTATGAATGAGGCGTTTCTAAGTCGCCAATAATTGTTGCAATTTTATGTAAATTTATAAACGTCTCAGTCGCTCAAACGCCGCACCGGTGGGCAATAATTTCGGTCACTGTGGTAAAAGCTGATTAAAAGATGATGAAATTATTCAAAATGATAAGCCGCCAAGTTATCATCTTCCTTTCACAAAGTGAAATGTGTTTATCGCCCAGCCGGAATGTGCCACAGAATGACCAAACTGACGAACTCTTGGAATATTTTCACACTTCTTCATCAGAAAAATAATAATAAAGTAATGTATATGTCGCTCTTCGTTTGGCAGCAATAAAGCGTCCATATCCGATGGCAAAGTGTCATCTCAAAGTGATAAACAGCATTCTGAGAAGATCAACAGTGAAAGTAAGGAAGGCACGAAACAGCCGAGAAAAGACGAGCCTGATTATGTCGTAAAAGAGAATAGTCAGCCTATTAACACTGCAGTTGAAAGTCCGAACGCCAATACATCATCTTACGTCATACCAGACATTAAACAGACCCCGGTGAAGGAGAATGCTAAAGAAAGTGCAGCAGATGAAGACGGAGATGAACTTGTGAAACCAGCAGAAGTAGAACAAGCAGATGTTATCAGGGAAGCTTCACTCATAAAAGAAAATGAATGGGAAAGTTCCAAGGGAAGCACAAAAAGGGTTTGAATAAGAGGAAAGGGATTTACTACTGATTTTGGGATTTATACACGCCGATGTATAATTGTTGTCATGAAAAACCAAGTGTATATTGTATCAGAATCCAAATTAATCATCGCTAAACTTCAGCTGTATCTGCTTTCAACCGTTACAATTCAAGGAACAAATACTATCAACGCCAAGTCAAAACATTATGCCGAGTTAAAGATGCCACCAACAATACTGAGTAGAAGTTCAGTCAAGAAAGGTTAATTTTCAATACCTCGTATACACAGTGTTAGGAACCTGCCATTTTGAGGGATATTCTTGTACCGAGAGAGACCGTCCCTCAGTACAGTAGGATCAAACTCATGCGTAATGTTGAAAAAGTGGGTTTTCATCAAATTCTCCACAAGCCTAGGCCTGCAAACGCAACATAATCAGATAGTTTTTTAAACAAGCCGGCATAATGAATTAGCATCTTTGTCATTCTCAAGATTTTAAATTGACTTTATTTGGATAAATATTGTGAGACAAAAGACGCGTATGACATCTCAGACTCAGTGCATGTTTGTGTCAAGACGTTGACCGTATTAGAGGGCACAATTCAACTTGCTTTCTTTCGACCACCTCGCGTGTTACCATACATGCGTGTCACATGACATGCAGTAATCTCAGTGCCGACATGCATGAAGACAGAATGCTAAATGTTCAAAACCATAAACTTATTTAGTTTTACCTGTATATATCCACAGAATGAACATTGAACCAGATATTTCTCATAAACAAATTTGCTGTATATTATACAGATTGCGACTTTTCAACGGTCAATGATAGCAGTGTTTCAGAAGTGTTTCTTCTTAGATTCTTGAACATCAAACCCTTCAGTTTTTCTGCCACGTATTCATTTATATATGACAACATAATTGTTTCTGGCAGATTTATCAACAGATGGTCTGATTACAATTGCCAAAATATTAAGCTAAGTCATATTTCATTTGCTTGAGTACTCCAGACGCTGTCGGACAAATTTACAGACTGTTAAGTAGAACTCACAAAATACTCAGAAGACATGTTTTGATGGGCAGTGCAAAAGGCGCGTGGCTCATGTTTTGGTCAATACTGATGTTTTTGATATATATTTTTTAAGAATGTGAAATGCATCTTTTATGACAATTTTGATTACAAAAGACAATATAACTCATGTTTCCGTAGGGACGTAACTTGACTTACGACCCTTTTGCACGAGAAAGTCAGTGCACAAACCGTACCTACGCCTGTTTTGCACGGGCAAAATGTAAAAAATATCAAAATGTAAAAACATCTTATTGTAGGATACTATATTCATGAATATTTCATCAACACACAGACTATCGACCTGTGCATAAAATAGGCAACATATGATGAGTTACGCCCTTGCGTAACTCAAGATGAGGTACTTACTGTTTTTGCTCAAAATGGCAGTGCAAGAAAGGCGTAACTCCATATTTTTTCACTTAACATAAAAATGATTTCATAATTATAACATTCATTTATGACATTTTATATATCAATGATATTTTTCCCTCACTAATTAAACCATTAACTACAAACAAATTGAATTTTAGAGTTACAGGCTTTTAGAACATTTACCCTCTAACTCAGTTTGTTGAAAAAGTGAGTTACGCCCCTCTTGCAATGGGCCATCGATTTGTTGACAAATCAGTACACTTTACTTTCATGACTTAAATATATGTTTAAGAGATCTCTTATGTTACAATCAATTTACTCCCGGTTCAAAAGTTGTAAAAATTAACATCTTTCTTAAACGAGGCGTCGTTTGATTTCTGTGTATGGTAACATTTTTACCTTGCCATCTCACAATCCCAGTTGATGAATGTAAATATGAAAAGAATTTTAAAAAAACATGCACTTCAGTACTAAAGAATATGTTAAGGTTTCACTGTCTTTTTTACCCAACGTGCGACTGCTGCTCGTTGAGGTCGCACTCACTTCAACAAAATCTGCATCCTAAAGTAGAGATCTCGACCAGTGCAAAATATCAGCTAACAAGAATGCGGTTTTGAATGCAAGCATTTCGTAGACGCATGCTCGTCTACAAATATTGAATCATCGAGCAAGACTGAAGAGTGCTGGACCCATGGTCTGATGATGTAAAAGCTGTTGTACAATTCAACAATATCTGAAATTGGACTCTCGAAATTGGACTTACCCAACTGGAGGTCATTCAAGGTCACCCGTATGCCGAAGTCATTACATAGCATACGTAGCATGTAAACTGAAGTATGTGATATCTTATCACAAGTTTTTTTTTCGCTTTCGTAAGACAACACGATGTTGACGGATGAGTAAGAAAGAACGAAAGGGATACTTTGCTTTTTTAACAGGCGGGGGATGTAAGTTTCATTGTCAATTTAGTTCTCGTGGTTCGCCGGGTGATCCTTCGAGCTATAGTAGGAGAGATACACGGCAAAGAGGCACAGTTGTCAGACGATAAACAGTCATCCTAGTATGCACTGGCAGTGCTTTTTTCCACATGACTACGTGCCAACAATTAATGTGACATACTTTAAGCAGGTAAAAACTACTGGCGGAAGATTTACGGCTCTAGATGCCACGATAAGGAACAGTAAGTAGCCTCAGAACACAAACTGACTTTCCGAAAGGTAAGTCCTAAGACACTGCAGTAAAGTTCTTCCTTTTCGAGATGTGGCATTGAAACTCTCATTCATTGTTTATATCATGTTCCTTAGGCTGGTAAGAGCCGTGGCTGATAGTTTTGCAGTCTGCGGATTGTTTGTCCCTCAAGCCAAGGGCTGTTGTTGTAAAAAACTGCAACAACATGCCTTGAGTTCAGAGTTCAGGAGATGTTAGAGTCATGTGTTCGACTGCGTAGTTATGGAGCGATTGAGTTGTCCCGGTTGAAATACACATTGGTTCCTTTGCCAACAGATTGCTGCTAAGGATATTTGCGGAAACTTTTGAACTAATCCCCTTGTACAACTTTGTACACAAGACTGAGGAACCTTGACCAGTCGAAGTTTCAAGCAAATAATCGATTTTAGAACGCCTGCTGTACGAGGAAGTAAGTGGGGACCCGGGGCTGGACAAGACGCACGAAAGGTAGGGCTGGATTTTCTTTCTTAATTTTTGTTGTCACGTGGCTGTTACAATTTCGACAACTCAAAGAGTGTCAAGACTTTGACTTTGAAGGTCTGGGTTGGGAGTTACTGGGTTGTCATGGTGCCAATTGGCCCAACAAAGACAGGGCGTGTACACGCCATCAGTAATTTGACCTAACTTTATATTCGACCAATCGTCTACGCTTTTATTTGAACAGAAAGGTACTCTACTCTAACCGTGGCTGCTTCACCGAGATACACAATGCGTTTATACAGTAAACTCAAGTTTATCACTTGTTGCTGGTAGATGATCGGATCAAACCAGCACACTTCGCCGAGACAAACTTGCTGTTCATGAGACCCAGTAGTGACCTTGACTTGAAGTCGATAACTCTTGTCTGTTTACTTCAGTTACTTCCGTGTTCGATGACTATGGAGTGAACATGGCACACAAATCGAAAAGTGTTCCATTTCAACTCTTCCACCTGTGGTTACAAAAGTATTTAGTACACGGAAAATATTTTCACTTCGAAGTGTAATACATATATAAACCATATGCAGTTGGACGTGATGTTGTTCACACTGGCAACCAGTGATTTTGGTCAAGGCAAAATTGAAGAGCTTCAGTGTGCGTTTATGTAGCCCAAATGTCCATTACTATTTAAGGAGATTTCAACATCATTTTAAAACGAACGGCTCTACACTCGATATGTTTGCGCTATCAACTTGTCCACCTTTTGTACTGAAGCCAATCCGCCCAATTAATAAGTCGTCACACATGGTACAAAGATCAAGAGATAAACGAATATTTGGATAGTAGCGTTTTGCACATGGCATGCACTCAGGCTCGCTGTACACTATTATATTTGCAAATTTTGGCAGCAATTTTTTTAATGTTTGACCGCAATTAGATTAATTTTACTGGTCAGATTACATCGCCTACAGTGGCCGCACAACTAAATTCCGGGTTCACGCTGTTTTAACAATTCGTAAAAAGTGAACTGCAGCACAGCACAAGTAAGAGCTGTGTGGGCTCAGGTTTATCCTCAAGCAGCAGATACAGATTGAAGTTTCAGGGGAGATTTATGCGTAAAGTGAACTCCCAAGGCTGCAATCAAGTTGCTAAACTGACAGGCGAGTGAGGGGGTTAAAGCTGTTGATGATAAAGTCACGCTTCTGCGCTCAGCTGGAGGATAACCTTGTCCCGAGATGGGTTAAAAAGGACATGGAGGGCAACCGTGTCCCGCTCCGCTTCAGGAGGGAAACTTATTATATAACATAAACTCATTCTCTATGCCTGATATAGCACCTCTGTTTAGCCTGATGAAACACTGCAATCGGACACTTTTGAAGGAAGTAAAAAACAACCTTCTTTGAAGCAAGAGAAGAATTGGAGACTCGCCTAGCATTGTCATTTGGGTTGGCGATACGCCAGGGCCGAGACATTCAATAGAAGATTCAATTTGAAATGAAAGGGGACACACTTTGCTTTTTGCTTGAAGGGCGAGACGCATTACAAAGAAATGGAGATGAGCTGAAGCCTACGTGGAAAGGCCTGCTAATGATTTATATGTTACAGCAGGGCGTAGGTGCATAGCAAGAGAAATTTAGACGAAGAAAAATCCCCGCAGGGCGTATAGGTATTAAGTTTGGAATGCACCAAAAAGTATATGCACTGTGAATATCAATGAGCGTAGAATCAAGAAGTGAATTTCCATGCGGACCAAAATAACTTCCCTATTTACATTCTCAGGAACGCACCATTAGATATTTGGTAGGTATCTTCAGGGATGCACCATTAGATATTGGGTAGGTATCTTCAGGGATGCACCATTTGGAAGGGTTGTCAGAATGACAATACACTTGTATTGTTCGCCTTCCAGATTTGGCTTCAGTTTTCGGAGATACACGCCATTGTTTTCAAGGAGCATCTATATGCTTCCATTTTTCACCGCCAGTCCTAGAGGTCAATCCCTCGAGGTAATGAAATGGGACATGTTATCCCACTTTGTTTCTGTCACAACAGACATGAAAAATAGACTTATTGGTATATGCATGACAAATTAATCGACACACTTTTTCCTACCAGAAATATTTTTGTTAGCGTTGTAAAGAAAAGGGCAACGTAAGAAGAAGAAGTTGAATTCAGAAAATACGAGCTTTTGATTTCACCTATTGTTTGGATTCCGAGGGTCTTTAGTGCTCCATTGGTCTCCTAAACAAAACGTGTCCATAAATCGAACAACGGCGGAGTGTAAGCGTGACATTCTAGCCTCAATAAAGTTCAAGGAATGTATCGAAGTAAACCCTGTAAAATTTTAGTTCCTTCTCGCCATAGATTGATTATAGCTATAAAATCTACTCGTACTTATATGATGTCTCTTTGAATAATTTTATTCTTGTGATTGATAAGTATTTTTCAAATACACTTGCTGTACCGTGTGGTTGTTTTCTGCCCGTCATATAGACATCTTTGTTCATGTACCTCTTTCATTCGATTTTGATGTACACCGATTTCAATTTAATTCAACTTTGAAGCAGTGACGATCATCTTTCAGTGGTCCCTACCACACTTCTATCTTTAGTTTCTTTGGCTAATTTTCCTGAAGGGTACATGATATATTCATATGATTTTGTATACATGTTACACTTCTTTTTATTTTGATTTATGATATCTATTTTATCTGGAGGGAAAATATATTAAAGTATGAAACCATTATTAATACCCAACAGCTCTAGCCGAAATAAAAGTTCCCTTGGCGCACTTTCTCGATCTAAACGTTATTTCCCCGGATGTAAACCTGCCCCAGTTTTCGCGCAAACATTTCGGAGGGTCATGTTCCATGGAGCTTCATTTCGAAAAACACTGCCCCCCCCCTCCCTGTGATTTCTCCCCAGTCCCTGAGTACCGCTTCAAGTCACGAACAGAACAGTCAGTGTCACAGAAGGAGGTGAAATAACATTGTCAGTACCTAAAATGGAATGTAGTCTGATTTTAACTATCGTCTATACTCCCACTAGATGCAAACTTCGCGCACGGTACAGCGAAGCTCGACTTGTTTGTGACGCTCTCATTGTGCTGTCAAGAATCATTCAGTTTCACTGGTTATTTTAGATTGAGTTATTTCAGAGTGAACAATAACACCACAGAAAGGGAAGTTAGTTATAGATGAT
>LD345261.1:47898-64923 GCA_001465055.1 Ptychodera flava | reverse complement strand
GAAACTCACTCACTATACTGCGCAGACTCAAAGGTAACGCATTCAATCGCTGGGAAAACCTGGCCTGGGCTACCAATTTCCGAATAGGTTTGTACGAAATAGGAGAGAGACAAGAGAAACTATTATAAATGATTTTATTTTTAAAATTCACCGACTTGAACCAAGTCTAGGGTATCCCAAAATGGAGATTTTGACTCCGAAATCTACATTTGAAAAGAAAAGCTGATTTTCATAACAAAGGGCGGGAAATTAGTCGATTGACGCGTAGATCCATTGGCGTGATTGGCTGGAGTACGTACTGAATACTAATTTTGGTTGATCGATCGGAGTGTGGTAAACCCGCTTGCCGCTGTACAAGACACTTGGTTCCGTGTTTATTTATGAAGGGAAAGTTGTATCGGCGCTCTGATCCGTTGACCTTATGAGGTGTGTTCAGTGTTTCGGCACGCAAAGCTTTGGCCGGGCGGGGATGGATACATTTTATACGCATTATTCTGCCGTGATGTAATAAACCGTACTTCTCTTCGCTAGTCGGCCTTCGTACGACTACTGGAGTTGTAAAACTGTGAGAAAAAAGTCGCAAACAGCTTAGTTTATAATTGAAATACTAAATTCATGCCTGAATACAAATGAATGCAAGGAAAATCATGATAGATGAAATTTTGTTCAATGCTGTTTCATTGATATCGGAAATATACTGATGTATCCAGAAATACAAGTTTACAAATATAGTGTGAATGAAATTTTGCTACTTGAATATGTAGGGGTGCCTAGATTTAAATATTTGATAAAAATTATTTGTTGCTTGGTATGCTTTTCGCAAAACTGGTGCTGAATAAAAGAATGAATATCAAGGTGTGGAAGTATTAATATGATTTCTAACCATATTTATGTGAGCTCCACCCAGTACCAATGACCATAGACAAATTAGACACTTGAGATACCACGGGGAACAACAATTTCATTTGATCAGTTATTCTTTTTCATTTTTAAACAGCTAATTATAGCTTAACGAGGAAGGGAATCGAGAGAAAATTCCAAAATCCCCAACTAGATTAGAAACAAAATACACAACAATCATTAATGGCTTAGTCATGTCACGGTCTCCAAGCTAATTCTGTTTTGGGAATAATATGCAAATTTGTAGTCAACTTGCTTTATATTTCAGGGGGATATAACCATTTAGTGAGATATCTTGCTGATAATAATGACTCGCGAACTGACTTTACAATATACAAAGAAAACTTAAAGTATTTGCATTTTCTTTTTGGATATCTATGTTGGCAACGAATTTCATCATGTCAAGGCACTTCAGCAATTTTAGCTCGACGCTTCGCTAGACTCAATTATTTTGGTGGCGCACAAAGCTCTTACACAACATATTAGACCTAAATTGGGAACTATTTCATTCATTCAGCAGGGTTCTTCGAAGCATCTTGTTATCGATATTGATTAAATCTAAAATTGTAATTGTATGCTAAATGTGCGTTCTGCTACGTCCAGTTTACTTCAAGCAAGAACATAAACATCCACGTATTTTTCTGAGTGACTGCTTGACGATGCACTTTACCTTATGACTGGGGCTGGGACTCGATCGCTCAATCAAAGCTCCTGCGATCCTGCATATCTGGACTTAAGAAATATAATGTCGCCCTCTTCGACAGAAGACTGGTAGATGACGTCATACAACCTTTGACCGTCATATTTTTACTTCCTCATTCGTCGAATCTTCTACGTTGTCGTCTTGGCCGCGGGATTTAATCAAAATTCGGCTCAAAATACCGCTAACGAGTGACTACTCCCGAAGTTTACCTTTTTGAGCCAAACAACACCGTCGCCGGGTAGCCAGGATCAGGAGGAAGGAAGCTCGGCTATCGTTGTTGTGTGGTGCCGTTATTACACACATTGTTTATTGTACCTTCGGCCTTCCTTTGTGATTGAAAAATATGATGAGTCTCCGGAAGGAGGTATCGTTGACGACAATGCCCACTACGTATTCGGTTATTTCCGAATAAGTGATATGTGATAGACCTCTATATTTGTCACAGATCAGGAAGTGTCATACATGTCATATGGTAGTTGACCAGTTATTGTGTAGTACTTCGACTCTCCTTTTCGTTTCCGTGTGAGCTCTCTTTGAACTTTAGCATGCACAGGAACATTGGAACTATACAATACGGGAATATGGAGAAACAGCTGAACATAGACAGTTTTATTTACATTTTACTGGTAAGTACAGAAATTGTAAAATTCTAAATGTCATACATACCAACTGTCGTAAAATCCAGAAATCTGGACAGTACTTCCAGAAGAACCACGGTAATACCGGATACAGTATGGCAGTACAAAACACTTGTCAGTCTGAATATTCGTCGCTACGCCAACTCAATAGTCTGTTTAGCATGGACTAATCGATGTGCAAAATGAAGCTGATTTTCGTCTTTCCCATGCTACTGCAGATCTAATAGAGCATCATCGAAAAGTTGAAGCATCCACCCCTGGAATATAATATGTTATTTTTTATGTTGCCATGGCAGCAGACACTACAGAATTTACGTCGTTTTAAACCAGTTTTCTGTATAAGATAAAATATGTATGTGCCAATGTGCCCCAAAATGTAAGCAAAACAAATTATATTTATGCAGTTGCTATGGTGATAGGATAGACTCTGACTATTGCCTTGGCACCACAGATATATTGAACTAGTCTTGCCCACTGTCTATGCTTGCACTTTACACAGTGCTGTTATGCGTATGTGTGATTATATGTTTAACTCATAACAGAAAGACAGAAACAGGATATGCAGTTTTCATTGTTGTAATGAAGTCCCATTTTGTATTATCAGTGTGATCAATTATGACATATTATCAGCCTCAGCTGTTATATATTCAATATCACTCAGTTTGTGAATAAAAATATAATAATGATACAATGTACAGTTAAATTTACAGACAAATTCCATGAAAATCACCAATGGGAATCGGAACGAGCCTTACTTAGTGTTACACTTACAGGAAATCCTATGGTCCTACGATAATGACGTAGATGATCATACATGGTCCTTGGACCAGGCAATGATTATCCTGACTCATACATTGTGTGAACTTACTCTTTCTCAACTAATTATGACCATGAACAAATTGACAATTCCAAATGAGTATACACATTCAGTGGCAGCATTGTAGGACAACAAGGGAATTCCTATAGCGTATCCATAACCCTCTTCCACGGTGATCTCAAACCCTGTATTCGTGCAGGAATTTTACCACTGTTGATCATACAGCTCATTAAGTCAACATTTGTACATATGGTATTTCAGTGCAAATTTATCTCTAAAGTTTCAATAATTTAATATGATTTTAAGCTCAATTGGAAAAAAATGAAAAAAGAAAATCAAGAATAGCAACATTTCTCAAGACATCAAACTTACTACTGGTATATGTCTCCAAGGGCAAACAAAATATTCTATTTGAAGTTTCCAAGTAGCTTCATCAAGGGCAAACTGTTTCTCACATCTGCAAGGACTTGAGTCTTTTCTTCATCCACAGTACTTGTAACTCAGCCCATGGTGTGATGACATTTCTAAATCATTTTAATTTTTTTCCTTCTTTGGTTTTGTAGTTTTCTGCCATAATGACTCTGTCTGGAGTTTACTCAGAAGAATATTGCCATGGAAGAAGTGTCATAGTTAACCTTACTTGTTCAGAGTGTCCACCAGATTTTCCACTTCCTCCTCCTGTTCCACCAGAAGTACCCGACATTTCGTCAGGTAATGTCTCTCTTACTGTCTTTTTGCCCATGGCAAATTCCTGTTTGAAGTTTCGTATTTTAATTTTGTCACTTTCTTTGTTGTCAAAAGTTCAGTTCTTATATAGTGTAGTCTGAAATTAAAAAATCAGTTGATTTGAAGGACTATGTAGTTGATTACATGTCATCTTGGAGTGTTTCAATGAAGATTTCCTGTACCAGCTTCTGCAACAACAAAATACAATTAATTGTTTTAGTGCTATGCTTTTTCCAACCAAAATTTTAGTACAATTTTTTTACCAATTTTTCTGTAATTTTTTTTTATAATTTTGGACCAAGTGGACCTCACATGTCGTTGGCTAAAGCTTTTTATCAAAATTTTGGCTGAATGCTGAAAAAATTGACTGGGGTATATCTTATAAAGGCAACAAAAATTGACTTTGGCGCTCAAGAGCAAAGCATGATGTCTCTAGAGATTACAACCTTGATCCTAAAGGCTAATCTAGTTAACATTTGACTGTATGTACATGCATATCTCTTGGCTCTGAGGTTTGATGGCCCTGTTACCAAGAGCATTTCCTAAACCAAGATAACTATATCTTATTTGCAAGCAGCTTTAAATACACAATTACAAACTATTTTTCCCTCTAACAATTGAAGGTTATCGTGGATTTCCCTATAAAAAGGATTTTATAAGGCATGCAAATGAACATGAACTTTGCCCCACTGGTTGTGATTTCTTTACTCCAGTGCCAGCACCATTTTGCCTTATGCCTGACCTTCTTATAATCAGTGCTTTTGAAATCAACGACATGACAGTTGTAGCAATTGCACAAGATGCTTTTACACATTTTGTGATTTTCATATCAATCAATCCAATGTTATAGAATCAGTACATACGGATACAATTTAAATTGGTTTAAAACTGTTGATAGTCACTTGTTAATATCGTCTTTATGACTTTTTGTAACCAATGATCAGCGTCAGTTGTGATATCAATGTAACTAAGGCCATATTCTGAATATGTAGTTTATGAGCAGAGGGATTATGCAAGATAAATTCTGAATATCATAAGAGTGTCTCGCTTGACTCAGGTGAACAGGGTACGTGTAACAAATAAATATCATATCGTCTCTGAGATACCCAAACATTCCACTTATGTCAGTGCCAAAAGTACAAAGGACAACAAACTCCTCCAGTAATTACATATATACGTATTCTTAGTAAAGTATACAATCCCAATAGAAAGGTGTGCCATAATATTAGAAACCATAATTTGGCTTATATAAGTGTTTGAAACGTGACATTCTGACACAACAAATTGTTAACCCTTTGCACCCTGACCCCCTGGTGACCTCTGATGTCATACGGACATTTTTTTCCGAGCCGGGGTCAAAGGGTTAAACTCTGGGGACAACTGCAAAAGCACATTGAAGATTGTCCTTTAACCCTTTTCCTGCCAAGTCAATATTTCACCATCAGCTCAAGATGGTTAAAATTAATGAAACACAACATATTCCATATGGTGTATTTACATTTGAAGGCAGTTGAAAACATAAATACTGTAAACTTGATTTTTGGGACTAAAGATGCTATAGTAAACCATGCCAAGTCGGTGAAAATATGTCATGTTTTGGCTCAATACCGCTTTTTACTGACTTGGTTGATGGGGATTGATACTGTCTGGCAGGAAAAGGGTTAACTGTTTATGTCAGAATGGAAACAAATATCAGAAACAAAGGAGTAGCATATCAATGAGCCAACTTCACTGGTACTGTAGAAATGTCATTAAAATTGACATCACTTCATAACCATAAAGGAAAGGTGATCAATTCAGTTGGTATACTGCTGTCTTCTATTTGTAACCAATAAAGTATGAACAAGTGTTTCACCAAACTCTTGAACGTTGGATTCATAGTGCAATTTCTTAACTAATTGGTAATTCCAAACCAGAAATTAACCTTGCATCATTCCGACAGTTGCTTTACATGTAGTTATCATGTATGAACTTGTTTATCCAGGGTTACTTATGTTACCTATATGGAAAGCAAATCTCATTTAAAGGATCTGTACGGATGTGCATTCCTCAATTAGGCTAGAATTTTGTAGGAATCGCTAAGTTCTGTTCTGTTCTACCGCCTATTAGACTAATTTTGAAGTTCTCAGTGTGAATTAATTTTTTTGCTGTCTTATTTTATGGATATCAAAAATTAGATTTTTTGCGCACAGAGTTAAGACAAGGATGTCAGCCATTTTGAATTTCAGATGTCAGTAAATGTATAGTTTGTCTCTCTCAATGTCAAGATTTGCACAGTAACCACAGATTTTTATTGTTGATTATGGGAGAATGGTTAAAGTTACTTTTCTAGACCCTGGAGTTTTACTCTTGATTATGAGAGAATGGTTCAAACATTTCTACCGGAAAGTTTCGGTAAAAGTTTGTTTTTCAGTTTATAGATGTGTATAGTATATATGTTGCTTGTTGACTCAATTCCAACTTAACCCAAGCTGGCTGCCTTTCAGTGTGCCTTCTAACAAACTTGTCTTTCTAAAAACTTTGCTGCAATTTGGCAAATTGTGGAAAATTCGTCACAATTGCGTCACAGGCAATGTGTTTGTCAATATGTCACGGCAGGTCATATCGGCTTAGAGGGCACACTGCTGCCTTTATTTGCGTTTCTGATAAACAATTTATTAATCTAGTTTTGAAGTATTTGAGCGCTTGCTGTCAACCTTACCACATATTTCCATTTGCGTTTCTGTAGTGAATGGCACTTTACCACCCACAGTGCAGGTGTCTGTTCATGCTACCTCCATCCCATTGGCTATGACAGCCACCGCTAACGCTACCATTGAACCATTAAAATCCAGTAGCTTTTCGTCATCTGCCACAGCCACCTTA
Organism: Ptychodera flava; assembly: GCA_001465055.1. Lineage (NCBI taxonomy): Eukaryota > Metazoa > Hemichordata > Enteropneusta > Ptychoderidae > Ptychodera > Ptychodera flava. Next base: position 58,274 of record LD345261.1, on the reverse strand, counting down.
CCTAATCCGACTCAACCGTTTTCTACGACGCAAGAACCGATTGGTCCAGGTGGTATGAAATGCGGAATTTTGTAAATGCTCCATTGACCTATACAATGTGGGTGAACGTATGTATGACACTTTGACTTCATGGTGAACGTTTACCATCAGTTTGTCTGTACAATATTGTCATCTCACTGACTTCGACCAGACATTCTGTGTTTTCTTGGTAGTGCAACTTTCTAAATTTTAAATTAGCTGAAAAAGATGAATTACCTGATGTTTGGCCAATTCAAACATGTTGTACTAAGGGAAAAAAAGAAATGATCCAAAAGTTGGCTAGCACCCAATCGATTTGCCCAGTGCTGTGAATGGAGAGTTTCTCTCACTAATGGCACGATTTGATCATCTTAGAAAGATCTTTAATTACTCAAAAGTTTGTGATGAGACAATGGATAATTAAAATCTTCGAGATGTATTCCTCAGCCTGTGCATGCGCAAAACATTGCAGCACAGCTCACGTACAGTTCAGTTGTAGGAAAAGAATCAGAAGTGAAAATATCAATGTGGCGTTCATAAAATTCCATCTTTAACTCTCATCCCTGAAGTCACGAATAAAGTGTATGTACACCCACATTTGATTATCTCATTGATTTTCAACCATGTAAATGATGTGTAATTGTTATGTAAATGAATGTAAATATATGATAATAAATACATCTATCTGTAATAAAACGTAAAATTAATCAATCTCGGTAACATGGTCTGTGTTATAATTGAGAAACACATTAAAATTAAAGGGTCATTAATGTATCATTTTATCGTAAAATTGAACTCTTGGGCAAATCATGGTGGGGGGACACATTTCTGTGAATTGTCAACATGTAGTACTTATCAACTATTTTTCATACATTAGAATTTCAATTCTGAGCCACAAGAGCAAACAGATGGTATACTGTAATTTTGATACTGTAATTTTGAAACTTTAAAATATACATGTATGTAGTCATTCACATGTTTGGCTTTCATATCTCCCTAGAGTTCAGTTTTACAAATTGATTATCATAAAAATTGATAAACTCTCTTTAATTTTCCTGTAAACTGTAACTGCACATCTTATCTTACCATGAGAGCAATGCCCTTTGACCTAGCTGACATTCATCATCTCTTTAGACTGTTTCTCTGTTATGAGTAAATGGTATCATCACTATGGCTACCATAAGATGTTGTCATGGTAACATTCAACAGTAAATAGTGGATGTACATGTACATGTCATTACATTACATTGTCTGTTGTTTATGATGTTTCTGTGTAGCAAATGCATCCATGTTTATTTCCTGAATCTGTAGTTTGAATTTAGTTTTACCATGAACAGATGATGAAACGATAAAAATAAAGCAGTTTAAATTGTGCTGTAGGGCAGGGCGGAAATTTTGCAACCTGTTATGATGATTTGTGGAAAATTCAGCAAAGAAGACAGTATTGACAATTTGAAATCAATATTGTTACAGCAGATATCAAGCATTATTTGCACCAATGGAACAGTGAAAATTATTTTGATGATTTATCATGGTTATTCTCATCCAATTCCTATCTTCAATTCTTTTTGTACATGTTATTAATTTTATTTATATCCTAAGACTAAACTAAAAAATTCCGTTGCTTTCCTTTGCTGGCCATTGTTTTGCCCTCAAGACAGACATATGTTGGATTAAAGCCAAGCACCTTTTGTTTTGCTACTTAGACATAAATCATTTTGTGATGACAGAAGGTTGAGATGTACATTGTTACTCATATCTAGGCTGATGTATTTCACTCAATAGTGCAACTTTTTTATGCATTTTATGACGGATTTAAATGTACATGTACCCCTGATACAAATCCATGATTGAATTTAGGACAAGGCTAGCGTGCTTGCACCAATAAAGCCTATTTGTATTTAAACAAGTAAAACAAGTCATATATTCAAGATTAAGACCATGAATTCATGTATCTCAGTCCAGTCATATATGATGAAGGATTGTTTCCTCATATCTAGACATAGACAGGTGTAAAAACACTTATAAGTCTGCAAACTGCAGATTGATAAACTGTAGTCTCTGATTACTAACTGATCTTACAATCTCTCATTACACATTTTTTTACATGTCCACAGTAATTTTGTTTGCTATCAAAGAACTACCGTTTACTTGTTTTGTCTGAAATCCACACATTTCTGAGTTGTCCTGTCCATCAAATCCCCCCTTATTCTCTCATTCTCCTAATTCTCTAAGATCAGATTACCTGTACTATCCAAAGCTTAATGTAAAACAGTATGGGGTAGTTACACAGCCTGTCATAAAATTCATAAATTTTTATGCCCATTTTACCTTTCAAATGTTTGAGGTGTCGTTAGTCAGTGTAGGAATTTGTGACACGTTGGTTTGCAGGTGACCTTCAGCAGTTCCCTGCCTTCCCAAAATACCCTAGTGATAATTATGAGTTATACTCTATACCTGGTGTACCTCACCTCAGAAAACCAAAAATTGACAATTGTTTCAACCTTTCCATCAGGCTGGTATATGTAAATTTTCACTTGCGTATCCAAAAGTGTACCTAGGCAGGGAGACAGTCAATTATTTCATACCCTGTTTTGGTCATGAACAGTCAAATCAGATTTACCAATACAGCATCAAAATTCATCGTAGCAGTAAAATACCATTCAGGAGCATGCATTGAATGTCTTTATAGTCAATTAATCCTGATACAGACCCAGATCTGTGGTTTTGCTGTACTGTGACTTAACTTCCATGACCCTTAAGCTCTTTTCTTTAAGGTTATTGAAGAGAAATCTGTGCTAGAGTCATGTACCGTGTCTGGAGTTGAAACGTAGAACTCCTTTGAGTGAACTCCTATTGTGTTAGGCTGACAATAGTCCCTAGTCCCTTCTTGACCTAAAATACTGACATACCTTCTGTTGAAAGTGCTGTAAAATTGGTACAAATTATTTGCTTTTCACTGATCAGCAAGAGCTGAAGGCAAGCTGGTGAATGCCTGAGTGCATGGTCGAAGTTTTGTCTGCATCGACTCATAACTTCTCACTTTTATGCAACCATCAATGTAAAACCCCATTCCCTGACCGTAGGCTTTCACTTAGGTGATTTGGAAATCAGTCTTGTGAGTTTGCCCCACTTCCTTGGAATATTACAAGGATATTAGAGAACTTTCTCACCTACATGGGGACACTAATAAGACTTTCCCACAATCCTCTACACACAGCTGCAATGGAATAAAATTTATCTGTAAAAATACCCTCCTTTTTGACTTCTTTCTACAAAGATATCACAATTTGTAACTTAAGATACAAACACATGCAATTTGGAAAAGTAATAAATGTAGTTGCTATGATAAATTCAACTATTTGTGCACACTCTGAGGCTTACAACCAAGTCAGATTGTAGCCAAATCTTGTTTTATGAAACTCTGTCACTTTTCCTTTTGGTGGAAGTGTAACATTTGAACTAATCTTTAAAATTTGTTTTATAATTCTGACTCGTGTTTTTTTCTCAGGGTTGCACTTCTTCTAAGAACAAAGGGAATCTGATTGTCTTTTCTTTTTTCTATTTTGTGTTAATTTTAGAGAAAGTAGCCCATTAAAGCTCCAATAGCTGTAACTGTTGATGTGTTTTCTGCCATTTTTGTCCTGGTTTTAAGATACACCTGTCCTTGTTTCATCCATAAACTCAAAGTCATGCAGAATGCCTAGTGTTGAGTTCATCAACACTGTCTGTGTTGCTACATGGTCAATAGTGTCGTTACGTTTATTATTGAGGTCTCAGACCAGAATCCATTCATCAACAATGATATAGCATTCTGTGCATAATGTATTGCAATTTCAATGCTATTACTTTAACAAGAACGTTTGTTTCCCGGAACAAAAACAATGGAAACATCAAATGTTACAGCAAATTGTACCTTGAGGGCAACATCTGTTTTGCCTGAGTGACTCTTTTCTGTTGCTAATTTCTTATATTGTGTTTTGTTTTTATGACCTGTCATTGCATAATCCATAATCAAGATGTTGCTATGGAAACATTCATGTGACCTAATTATATATTATGTTTGTGGCAAGTCGCTGAAAATACATGCAGGATTGTACTGTTTAATTTGAATAGCAGTATGGAACAGGAATTTGCAAAGCGCTTTTACTTCACAGCATTCCTTTGATGTCATGAAGTTTATGTATTCACAGTCTGTGCACATTCAAATGTAATCTGTAATGTGTAAAGAGAGCAGTTGTGTTTTACACGAGTAAGAATAACAGACTCCATGCCGATGACCCTGTGACCTCATTTCAGAGCAGTTCATTTGAATACCCAATTTCCCATCATGCAAGAGCTTCACATCAATATCAATACGTGTATACTGACACAAAAGACAATCGCCACTTTGCTTGGTCTTGTGTTTCTTACCTTGCACATCTCTGCTCAGACATTTTATCAATATACATGTATGCTGAAACAATTATTCCTTGCCGAAGACATCCACAAACGCAACTTGAAATTTTGATTTTTTTTATTTTTGTTGACACTGTCTTTACTCTGCTCCAACATTTCACCCATGTTTTGCGTTACAAGTGACATGCTCACCATTGGCTTGGACTCACTCTCCTGCATGCAATTTGTGTTTTCTCTTCTTACATGCTGTGCAAACCCGCAGGCAACGCCACCGATGTCAGCAAGCCGTCGCCAGGTCAGCTTCCCCTCGCTTCCTTTCCTTGCATGCAGTGTGGATGCAGTAACATCACACAAATTTCCATCTTTTGATATCTTTCACATTCAAAGCCAAAGTGTACTTTGGCAGCAATCCAGAAATTATGTTTTCAAGCACAGAACCTTGAAGGTTTCTTGACTGATAGAAAACAATACCTATGGAAAACATGGTTTTTTGGTTCGGATTTCATCTTCAGATAACAATAATTACTGCTGTAGTCGTTCCAAAATAGATTGTACAGTTCATGTGGCTGTTTCTTTACAATAGTAATCTTACTACCGTACATGTACATGTATTCCAGAGATGTCTCACAAGGAACCGTAGAATTCGACAACATCTTTTTCTTCCAAATTTTCAAATTTCTCTATTACGCTAGTAATTTAAAAAAAGAACAATCTAATCATATTTTATGCCGTAATAATCTTTGACCTCTATGATCATTGGTTGATGTGATTGTAAATTCCCTGTGTGTATGAACTATAGAGTTGTATTGAAATCGTTATGGTAACAGAAATTCTCTACAGTACAAGAATGCACAAGTATGCAAGGAATACTGGTACATGTTTTAAAATTATAATTTTAAATTCAATGTTACTTTTTTCTTTGCAGTTGGATGTGATACTACGTGCATAGCACTGGCAACCACAGGAAGCATAATTGTAGTGTTAATCATCATATTTATTATTCTTTTCTATGCCTATAAAAAGGAAAAATGGTAAGTGACTGCAATTATAAAAAAAATATTTTATTTCAGTTTTTGTTGACTTTAAAAACTCAAAATGTATTAATTTGTGTAGAGACAGACTCAAGTTGTTGCTTTAGGTGTGAGTAAGTCTTTGCATGCCATGTCAAAGTACATCTCCATGGCGACCTGCCATCTGTCAACCACAGTGTTCTTGCCTGTAGATCCTTGCACCATGTGAAAATACCCAGTATTCAGCTTATGGACACTGTCCACCTTACCCTCTGGTGCCTTGTTCCGATGACCACCGAAATTTCAAGAGTTCAGTATCACTGTCCACAATACCAGAACACTTGACTGATGTATGGTACTGTGGTGGCAAGTTTGATATACTGCTAGTTTCAACATACGATCAGGGGAGCACATCAAAAATGAGAGAGTTCACCAAAAACAATGCAGCTAATGTATGGAACCAAAAATGCTGCAAAACTTATCAAAAGTTGGAGTCCATTATGCTTAAAAGCCTGAACTTTGAGTTGAATTATCAACAAATACATGTGATTTGGATATTCCCTCCATTAGACAGTGGATAGAAAGATACACATTCTGTAAGCAACATGCACTGTTTAGTTGTACAGTTAATCGATGTGAATTGCCCTACAAAGGAAACACCATTAGTCTCCTTCAGTTTGTTTCATTCAAAATCAAACAATACAGCTGCTTTGTCAATATTCAAATTTTGTATTTTGTTTGCAAAAGAAAATGTGATTTTCTCAAAGAGATAACATATCATATTGATGGTGCAAATACTGCGATCTGATTGGTGGAGATGTGAAAATAAATGAGCTATATTCGCGGCATAGCATGGTTGGAACAGCCATGAGGGCAGCAACAAAGAACTTTCTTTCTTCTCCACCCTGAACTGTGTAGAAATACCACGTATTGGCCATGCCAACATGACCCATTGCATACAATAAACAATGTTATCATTTACGAATGAATTCTAGTGCAGACCAAATTCCATCGTTAATAACAACACCGGACATTGTACAGGTTTTGTTGACAAGCTGAACCTGGGGCATTTTGACATAATATTGTGAATGGAATAAAAACCATACTTACAAAGATACAAAAAAATACATCAAAAATTACAGCAAGAACTGAGCATTAACCACTGAAATCTTGTGTGGAAATGTTGGGTTACTATAAATAGTGGCAGAACATGTAGCATTTAATAATTTGTCTGAACTATAGTTGCTGAGTATAAAACTATGTTAGTAGATATATATGTGTGCCTCAGTCAACTGTAGACTGTGAATTCTCATTGTAAATATTTTAATATGTCTAGATTCTGAAACTCACTTTAATCAAATTGTGATCAGATAAAATTTGTTTGTTGTGGGAAGGGTCAGATTGGCAGTACTGTTACAAGAAGACTACATTGAAAATCCAATAAATTCAAGTTGTATATCAATGATTTATGTCACAAATACATATTTGCCCTTTGATATCTTTTGTAAGTTGGGTCCAAGCCCAATTTCTAAAACCATTTCAGAGATATAATGTGGAAACTATGTCATATATAAAGATCCATACGACACAAATCTGGCATATTATGGCTTTGAAAGACAGTCTACATTCTATACTTAATAATATCATAAAATCAAAGGTATATGTTTCAAATACATGTGTTAGATCTGTTTCCCACAATGTCAAGTCAAGACTGATTACATACCAGACAATTTAATTTTTATTAAATGAATGGTGTACATAGGAGGTACACTGGTAATTTTATTACATTTCAAAGCAGTGACCATGGAGACACTCCTCGTCAGGACTATTGACCCTTTGAGAGCTGTAATTTTTCCCTACAAATTTTACTGCAACATTTTACCACTTTTTTATGAACTTTTCTGTATTTTTTGATAATTTTGGACCAAATGGACATCACATTTCATTGGCAACAATTTTTATCAAAATTTTGACAAAAATCTGAAAAGAAATTGACTTGAGTATATTTCTTAAAGGAGACAAACATTGACTTTGGTACTCAAACGGTTAACCCAACTTGTAAGACCAAGTGTAAGTCTGAACAATATTAGGGAAATACATGTACATAAAAGTAGTTTTCCCAACTTTTTCATGTCAATCAAACCTGACTTTAACCTATACAAGTTTGATTCTTTCTGGAACTAAGTCCAATTTGATACAAGACAATACCAATAGACTAACAAAATTAGTGATGAACACTGGAAATATTTTGCTGTTTTCACCGTGTCTATAAGCCCAGACAAAATCAATTGTGCTATTGTACATAACATTAATGATATTGCACCATCAATGCACGGTATGTGTTTTTGACACAGAGGAAGTTGAAGTTCCATCACAATTAATGCTGGAGTGATCACTGTGAGTAAAATACTAGAAATCGAATGACCTCTGACCTCTCATTTTATCTATGTCCACAGGTGTTTCAAAAAGAAAGAACCAGAAAAAGGAGCAAAGGTTATTTATCCCAATCCTTCAGCAGCAACAGCGGAAAGTGGTACGTTCTTTATTTTAATCCTAGAACAGTGAGTCCCTCCAAGCTGTATTGGTTGCATAATCATAGCTCACTTTTGACACCATTCTTGTCAGCAAATATTATTTCTGGTTGATTCAGTTTGTCAGGTGCATAGCACTCAGTCCACATGTCAGATCACCTCTAAGCAAAGTCCATTGGCCAAAATTGTACAAGCTGTAGGTGACAGGCTAGTCATAACAGCCAAATATGAAATTGGGGCCAGATTTGAAAGTTAGTAATGATATGTTATAAACTCTAAAATCATCATCTTTATGTATCTAAAATTGCTCACAAACCACTGATCCCAATCAGCTTTTTTCATTGAATGTCACTTCAAATGCCTTGATGTGATTTGTCACTTTACATTTGATGTCATAGGCCTTGGCAGTGTTCCAAGGAGTGCCACCAACGGCGACAGTCCAACTCACAAGACAAGTCCCTCCAAGTCGGTGACTGAGAGTCCAAGAACACAAGAACATCACCAAAAGAGACGCAGACATAAATCTCCCCAGAGTCCTACACATTCCAATAGAGTGAGCCCTCAAAGGGAAATTCCTCTGAGCAAAAGCACTGACCCACTGGTTGATCCAGATGCCAAATATGTGTACCCTGGAACCCCTCCGGAGCAAGCTGACGGCGCCATGGATGACCAGGAAAGTCCCAAGAAAAAGAAGAAAAAGAAGAAGAAACAGAAGAAGAAGAGTGATGAGGTAGAATTGACTCAACCAAATCTGAAGAACATGACGACATCATCACACCAAGCAAATGAATTACCTCCGGTTAATGTTCCTACTCTGTCGCCTATGCCAAATCCATCAAAACCAAGACCATTACCCTTGCCTCCACTCGGTTCTAACGCTCACACGTAGACAAGTCTAGAACTCATTCTGAAGTAATGCAAAATAAATGTATTTTTATTATGTTTCCCTATCATCAAGTGCACATAATGTCTTAGTTTCAGTTTTTATTCCCTCCGTTGTTTTTATCGTCAGCTTCACCATCCATATACTAGTCAGACTTAATGGTAGAAGTCGGCATCCATGCTTTATATGTACTATATCTTCTGAGTCTTCTTTGTCAGACTTGTCATCAAAACTTCAAACCCTTCTTTTCGGATATGCAGGAGAAATATCTGATAATATACAGACTAATGTTGTAATATATTGTATATTAAGTAGAATTGTGTACAGTTTAGTCTACTCTCAGTACTTTTTACATTCAACCTATATTGGACCTACATCATCTCAAGCATTTTTGAAGAAAAGGGGCTTTTTATCATAACTGACAAAATGCCTTCAATTTACGCAATTTTTTTCCCAAGAAGCTGAATAAAGGCAGTGGATATCAGGGACCAAACATTTTTGGTTTCTAAGAGGTTCATAGTGGAGATTATTTATGAGCAAAGATGTAAAACAAAGCATCACCAATTTTGTACACATCTCATCCCTGATATTAAATTTTAAAAAGTGGTTACATTCCAAGAAGATTTGAATTATTTTATTAGACTGAGATGTATTACAACTCCGATATCTACAAATCCCTGGGCTATGATGCGCAGGGATGTGAATTTGAACATTGGAAAGCCACTTTTTGAGTACCTGACATTACATAACTGGTCTACGTGTGCATGCACTTTGATCTATCAGTAGCAAGAACCTATCAGCCCTCTGCAATGAGGTCATAAAAAGGGTGAAGAAGAGGAAGAAGACTAACACTAGAAGCTTTTTTTACTCAAAGAAAGGCTATTGTGATACGTAAGACTCTTTCGCCAGTACTGTTTCAATCTATGTTGGACTGCTAACAAGTGAAATTAATGGAAGTTTATTTCACACTTTATTAACAGTATCATTTTGATGTATATTTTCTAAGTCCAAGATGGTTTGTCAGGGAGAGATTTGTTTACCAAGGCCATTATTTCACTGATTTCATGTATGTAATGTCGTCAATTTCATGAATGGCAAATAGGAAAGGAAATCCTCAAGAAATGCCCGTCCAAATTTAACTGCTATAGATTTCTTTCGTCCCCGCAAAAAAGTATTTTGCAAAATTTTCTATTAGAGTACTCAATGGAGCATTGACTCATTTTGATGTACATGTGAAAGACGACAGTGAGGGTTTTTCAAATTCATGACATTCATTGTCGTTGCGTTTTACCAATTGCACTTGTTATCAAGCTTCCTGTGCGATGTAAATTTCCAGCTACGGTGTTCACAAGTGGTGAAAGCGCCCTCACTGCACCTAATTAGTTACATTTTTTATGGATGTTGCCATGGGCACTGTTTGTTTATAGGTTGATATATCACATAAAAAGTATCACAACAATGGTAGTTTAGATACAGTGTCTCAGTTCACAGCTTTTAATGCTGACTCCATGTATTCATACCATGGAGAAATGATTG
>LD345261.1:25071-43536 GCA_001465055.1 Ptychodera flava | reverse complement strand
TGTATGTCCGTCACACACAAAGGCTCCCATACCGCCAAAGCTACCGTCTCAGTATTTGGTGTACAGGTAGATGTAGGGGTTAAGATGTGAATTTGTTCAAATGAACATGTCAGTGTCAAAAATGTGCAAATGAGGTAAGAAAAAGGGAAATCCTGCATATGTGCAGGAGTGGTGGCAGTGAACTGAATCAGCCCACACATCTGAATAAGAGGATTTTGACCTTTAACCTATTTTTATGCAGGGTACCTATTATGTTTGGGAGTGGTAGCAGTAACTGAAACAGTTAATCGGTCATTTCCTGTCACTGTTTATGAACTGTGACTTATTAACAGATCTGCTGAAACCATGGATGTCTATTTTTGTACATCCATGGTTGAAAGATTCTCTGCTATGCATGTTGCTATAGTTGACCCTCAGTACCTAAAGTTTCAGACCTTATTTACTTTTGTCATTCTTAATTTTCTGGTTTAAATATTTCTTGTTGTTTTTCTGGTTGTACTGTGCAGAAATTGTCATAACATCAACGTATAATTTTCCTGCACTGAACAGATAGAAATAACACTTATTGTTGATCTTTGGTATGTACCAATTCTGATCATCAAATTTGAGCGACACCATATAATTGCGGTATTTTTTCATTGAATGTTACTTCAAATGCCTTGATGTGATTTGTCACTTTACATTTGATGTCATAGGCCTTGGCAGTGTTCCGAAGAGTGCCACCAACGGTGACAGTCCAACTCACAAGACAAGTCCCTCCAAGTCGGTGACTGAGAGTCCAAGAACACAAGAACATCACCAAAAGAGACGCAGACATAAATCTCCTCAGAGTCCTACACATTCCAATAGAGTGAGTCCTCAAAGGGAAAATCCTCTGAGCAAAAGCACTGACCCACTGGTTGATCCAGATGCCAAATATGTGTACCCTGGAACCCCTCCGGAGCTACCTGACGGCGCCATGGTCGACCAGGAAAGTCCCAAGAAAAAGAAGAAAAAGAAGAAGAAACAGAAGAAGAAGAGTGATGAGGTAGAATTGACTCAACCAAATCTGAAGAACATGACGACATCATCACACCAAGCAAATGAATTACCTCCGGTTAATGTTCCTACTCTGTCGCCTATGCCAAATCCATCAAAACCAAGACCATTACCCTTGCCTCCACTTGGTTCTAACGCTCACATATAGACAAGTCTAGAACTCATTCTGAAGTAATGCAAAATAAATGTATTTTTATTGTTTCCCTATCATCAAGTGCACATAATGTCTTAGTTTCAGTTTTTATTCCCTCCGTTGTTTTTATCGTCAGCTTCACCGTCCATATACTAGTCAGACTTAATGGTGGAAGTCGGCATCCATGCTTTATATGTACTATACCTTCTGAGTCTTCTTTGTCAGACTTGTCATCAAAACTTCAAACCCTTCTTTTTGGATATGCAGGAGAAATATCTGATAATATACAGACTAATGTTGTAATATATTGTATATTAAGTAGAATTGTGTACAGTTTAGTCTACTTTCAGTACATTTTACATTCAACCTATATTGGACCTACATCATCTCAAATATCAAGCATTTTTGAAGAAAAGGGGCTTTTTATCATAACTGACAAAATGCCTTCAATGTACGCAATGTTTTCCCCCAAAATATCTGAATTAAGGAAGTGAATATGAGGGATCAAATAGTTTTGGTTTCTAAAAGGTTCTCAGTGCAAGTAATTTATGAGCAAAGATGTAAAACAAAGCATCACCAATTTTGTACACAACTCATCCCTGATATTGAATTTAAAAAGTGGTTGCATTCCAAGAAGATTTGAATTATTTTATTACACTGAGATGTATTACAACTCCGATATCTACAAATCTTTGGGCTATGATGTGCAGGGATGTGAATTTGAACATTAGAAAGCCACTTTTTGAGTACCTGACATTACATAACTGGTCTACGTATGCATGCACTTTGATCTATCAGTAGCAAGAACCTATCAGTCCTCTGCAGTGAGGTCATAAAAAGGGTGAAGAAGAGAAAGAAGACTAACAGTGGAAGCTTTTTGTACTCAAAGAAAGGCCATTTTGATACGTAAGACTTTCGCCTGTACTACAGTATTACCTGTAAATTGTAGATTGTTTCAATCTATGTTGGACTGCTAACAAGTGAAATTAATGGAAGTTTATTTCACACTTTATTTACAGTATCATTTTGACGTATATTTTTTAAGTCCAAGATGGTTTGTCAGGGAGAGATTTCTTTACCAAGGCCATTATTTCACTGATTTCATGTATGTAATGTCATCAATTTCATGAATGGCAAATAGGAAAGGAAATCCTCAAGAAATGCCCGTCCAAATTTAACTGCTATAGATTTCTTTCGCCCCCACAAAAAGATATTTTGCAAAATTTTGTATTAGAGTACTCAATGGAGAATTGACTCATTTTGATGTACATGCTTGAGTGAAAGACGACAGTGAGGGTTTTTCAAATTCATGACATTCATTGTAGTTGCGTTTTACCAATTGCACTTGTTATCCAGCTTCCTGTGCACTGTAAATTTCCAGCTACGGTGTTCACAAGTGGTGAAAGCGCCCTCACTGCACCTAATTAGTTACATTTTTTAGGGATGTTGCCATGGGCACTGTTTGTTTATAGGTTGATATGTCACATAAAAAGTATCACAACAATGGTAGTTTAGATACAGTGTCTCGGTTCACAGCTTTTAACACTGACTCCATGTATTCATACCATGGAGAAATGATTGATTTTATGCCATTAGTTGATTGTTATTCAGGATAATAGTCTGTATTGAGACATGCTTTGAATAACGTAAAGGGGGTTAAGGTACGATGATAACTCAGTTTATATGAGCAAACCTGCTTTCTGAACCGTAGAAATTTGCATAGTTGTCAAGACAAGACATTGTTCAAATGCTTATTTTTGGACTCTAACGATCAAAAGATAGTACCAAGCAGAAATGTGTTTAGGGGGGGGGGGGTCAAAATTCTAGCAAATCTAATTATTTGTAGATTTATGTATAAGTCTTGATTTCTTGACGTTGTTTTAATATTCCCCTTTTCTCGGTCAGCTCCACAGTGAGAGATGTAGGGCTTATCAGATAGGCTGATTGTCAGTTACAGTCTGTGAAATTCTTGTTTAGCTGTCGCTACCTATTGAAAAAAAATTCCAAGACTGATAAAACATTTACATCTGTTTCAGAAGTGCAGTCATATTTTTAAAGTTTATCTTCCATTTGCAGTAGTGTTACTTAAACTAAGGCAAAGTCTGAAGCATGTTTTAGTTTATTTTTATTTTGAATGTGAGAACGGCAAAAAATAATTTTAGCCCAATGAAGCTCTACATATACATAAAACTATATACTGATATAAATCAAGTGTGTAATAAATTTTCTGTTTAGCAAAGGTAAAACTTATTATTAATCATCAAAAGTCCACAGAGTATTTGATGTAATGACTTGTGAATGTTTAACTCACTGAAAATAGCAGTGAAGCTTTGTCTGAATTGGAAATCAGGCATTCTCATTTCAATGAGGTTGAATCATCCTCTCACACTGGGGTGCATAGAACAAAGCAGTGTTTCTATGGTTTTCATATCAGAAGTTGTATTGTTGAGGCTGGTATTCGTAGATTTTTTCTCATTCTCCACAGGAGTACATGTACAACTTTGTGTCGGGTATTGTCGAACAAATTTTATCAAATTCATGAGAAATTTCTGAAAGTGCCAACAGAGAATAATTTTTAAAAAAAATGCAGCATTCATTGTTTAATACTGATTACAGCGCTTGTCATTTGAATTTGGAGTTTCAATGTTTGGTACACATGGATTTCTTGCCTGTAACCAGTGTTTTTGTTAAGGCTGGTACCAGTTAATGTTACCAGGGTTCCCCTTGGTACATCAATGCAATCAAATAGAGGGACAGGAGAAATATTTCCGGGGTTCCCAAATCATTTACCAATGTTCCAGAACCTTAGCAAAAACACTGGTAATGTACATGTTGTTTTTACTCTGACAAACAAAATTAGTGGATGTGAAGACTGCCGAATCATGCCACATGTTTCAAAATAGAAACACTGTAGCAGAGCTTTTACCTCTCGCAGAAGTGACAGTTACAGTATTTGTTTTGATTCAAGCGTATGATTGGCTCAAAACTTTGCAGCCCGGTTAACCCATGGAGGTAGCTCAAAGAGTGTACTACCTCCAATGGTCAACCATAAGGTTCAACCGTTTTAATAACAAGGGGTGTTATTTGTATAGATAAGCCATTTTTTATAGGTGATGTCGAAATAAATGCAAAATTTGAACTAGTATTTATGACCAAAACTTCATATAGAAACAAAAACGTAACTCTGGCATGCTTCTGATTTGTAAGTTGTCACCGAAGGCTCATCAGTTTTGACAGCTTCCTATAAACTCAGCATCAACATCGTGTGATACTCATTGTCCACTGCTGCAGTGCATTTGTAGTTTCTCCGGGTGAGTTACTAGACCGATCCGGCAAAAAAAATACTTAAATGTTCTGTACTGTCGATGAACGTGCGGCAATCTTCACATCTTTTGATGTTGAGTGTTTGAGTAAAACAACTTGTACTTCAAAGAAAAGAAATCCGTGTGTGTGCCAAACACTGAAACTCCAAACTCAAATGACAAACACTGTTATTGTGCAAGATGTAAATTCGTCCATATTAGCATTACAAGAGCATATTTTTAAATATTTGAATCAAATCAAAAATAATATTTTAATATCTCAAGAACATTTCTGTATAATATGTGTCAGTTCATTCACATATGTAAAAATTTTGAAATTTTCATTTCAAATTGTACTGTTATCTTATTCAATAAATGTTTGACAACTGTAGAACAGTGAATCACAAATGTTTCAATATTGTTTTTACTAGATATCACTACATGTTCTAGTTGTATGGTTATTTCAAGCTGGGCTGTAGTGTCTGCTGCATAAAGTATGGAATACCGTCTTTCAGACTGCTTTACTAAGATCAGTCCATAACTGCACAGAATTTATCATCTTGATTTAACAACTTGGAGGCAACAAATTCAATAAGTGAAAGTTGTCATTTTATTTCATATTTTATGTCTGTGGCTTTTTAACCTTGATACAAGGTTAGCAAGATAGAAATACATCTACCTGTATAGTCCTTCTCACTGCTTATAGCATTTTTTTGGCAACCGCCCTTTATTTGGTCTGTGCATCTCATGTTAAAATGTTCAGCATGCTCATTAATGTATGGCGCCCTCGTGGAGCACAATCATAGCAAGTCTTGAATCAGTTTAGACTGATCGCTTATCATGCCTAATATCACAACAGTGCAGTATCTCTCTCCAATGTCTGAGGACTCTAATGACAGGTTAGGGCGCCCTCAGTGGATGAGACGAAACCAGACAGTTTAAAATGTAAATGTACTTCAAAATGCATGCAGTGACAAAGGAAAATCAGGTAATATGAGTATGCACTTAACACGTACTGTTGGTACTGTATGAATGGTACTTAAATAAAGGCTTTCCTTGTTTGCAATTAGTAATCTGTGAAATGCTTCAATTGCTAAAAATGATTTTATACATGAAAAAGTCTATGAATTACAGACCTTGTTGACGACATTGGCACAATAGCTTCGCATTTTTCAGTAGTTTACATAAAAATAGCCCAACAACTTGAAACTTCACATACAAAAACTAGAGAGGCATTTTTGCCGTCACAATTAACAAAAGTCTCAGATTGGCTCTGCTAGTGGTTGCTTCAGTTATTGGTGATCTTACATTTAACAATTTTCCCTTTAAATGTTAATTTTGTTAGACCATGTTTTGTAGTACAGAGATTACATTGGTAAGAGCAATGAGCAAGGGGTTCATCACAGCAAGACTTGTACAGATTCACTCATCGGTCGAGTTTCCCATCTGAGTAACGGTGAGGGCGCACTATACACAATCGGTCTTGGTCCACCAATATGATCCAGTGGTCGCCTCAGTTTGGCTCTTCTCAACTTTTCTTAAAGCTTCGAAACTTGTATGCATGATCTGATTGACAGCTCTACTAAGACTCAAAGCTTAAGCAGATAGACGTTTTGCGTTATTTCGTGATTTTACTTGCCTACAAATACGTTTTATGTCATGTGATCTCACCCAAAAGGCTTGTTACATCTAACCTTTTCACATTACACTTGTACGAGTGAAGTATCCGAATTGCGTGAAATACATGTATTTGGTCTTATCGCGTAAATCCAAACATTGTTGCTTTTAAAAGTCGTCTGTACAAAATTATTGTGAAAATCGGTTTAATATTTACTTTACTGACGCATTATGAAAGGATTACCTCCTCGAAAAAAATTCATAATTATTTTAATGTCCTGTGGATTAGATAAACGGTAGAGAAATGGAACTTGGTTCAAGTAGCTTGATTGGGAGACACTGATGAAAAGATGGACAGGGTAATGTGCAAAATCTGGCAGAAATGCCAGTTTATGGACTCTTCGGTCTCTCTTCTGAAAATCATTTACATATTCCACACTTGAAACCGTCGTCTTCCCCCGATCTATTTGCTCCCACAATTCAGCATCCTTTGAGGAATGTCTGTTGTTCGGCGATTCCAGAAAACAGCCTCAGTTCGGTTTTCAAGCTAGCTAGCAAGAAAATAAAGAGGAGTGTTGGTGCAAATTAACGAATTCAAAGACTTTATTTAGGTCCTTCACATCACGGTAAAAGAGACGGCATTTTAAATGACACCCCTCTTCAAAATTCATCAGAAAATAGCGCCCATTGGTGTTCAGATAAGAAAGAATGAAAAAGAGGAAAGCTGTCAAGTGGTTGTCCGGAGAATACAGCCAGCTCAAGTACTTCGTAACTCTCAATTGCTTTCTTGTGAAAGTGCAGTTTCAAAGGCGTAACACATACACTCAGCAGCGCTGAGTTTATTGTTCTTTTGAAAAGATACGAGTTTCCTTTGAAGAAAACTCACCAACACTTACGACCATTAGCTCTCCTTGTAGACTTGAGGTGAAAGGTCAACTTTCGAAGAGCGTCTCCCCGACCAGCACCTGGAATCAGTCGGTAAGATTGAAATACAATGTGAAATTATCGCCTTTGTCTCTCGAATCGTAAATCATGCGCATCAAGATAAACACACGCAAATTTTCTAAACTTTCACATACACTTATATATTATAATATTGCATTCTTCAGCTGGTTTGTGAATTCATTTTATATTATCATTGGGCACCAATTACGCCCTATCGTTGTCTTTTTTCGTTTTCATTACCTGTCCAAGACTTACATATTAACTCAGAAGACATACGTAGACGATGCCCAGTCAAAATCTTTTGTCAATTCAACAAGATCGATAAGTGAAGGAAAAAGGCGATAATAAAATAAATCGATATTGGAGGTCGAAATAGTTTGGGTACATACCACTTTTGATTTTTTTTCATATAAAGTGAAGTGCCTACTGTCGTCGAGACGATCAAGATAGCCACGACGATACCAAGAATACATCCCGTCCGACAGCCGCCAGTGACCCAAGACTCTGTAGGGCAAAGGAACGACGTAAATGAGTGATCTACAGTCACAAATTTGTGTGAATTCATTCAGTCATCGTTGATTGTTTCAGCGAATGACTGATATCTTATACTACTGTCGCTTGTGCTAAATCCTCTCATTCGGTTTATACAGATTGTACGTGACTAAATCGGCCGGTCAGAATTTATATCCACAGGCGCTCGGATGTTCAGTTTTTCTTACCACATATAGAAAGCGCATGTGGTCAAGTCACGTCGAATTTCTGATATCAATACACGCATGGCGCAGAAATCGTTCACGGACACGCATGTAAAACACGGAATTTGGGATGTCTTTACGTTAATTCCGATCTACCCGGACGAATGGGACAGAGTCACCGTATTTTGGTTTTATATCATGAAACACCTTCTAAAATTACGTTGATCATTCGCCAAAGTTTTATATGACGAAAGATAAACATTTAGATTATTTATTCCTGGAGGATGTGTCACCATCTTTTTTGCAGTCAGTATACAGCGTTATTAAGTTATGCATGTTTTGTCGACAATTCTTTCAACATATTTCAAGTTCATGGCTGATATAGGTAAATTGTTAGGTTAAACGATGACAGGGATGGCAAAACTAATGATTTACCCCAGCAACCGTCTAAGAACGAGGAGTCATTTCTTTTCACATGTCAAGCAGATAATAAAATTTACAGTATACCTTGTGCCATTGGAAGGAATTTCATCTCACTTTATTACTTTACTAATATTTTAAAACGGCTTAGAAAATATTGCCAGGCTATCACTTACCCTCTTTTGGCGGCTTTGGAAGAATAAACTTTGGAGGTTTGGTGACGGTACAGCTAATTGCAAACCTGTTTTCATGGTTACCAGCGAAGCATTTTCGCACTGGCAGGGTGGAATTCGATGACGCAGGGTTTGTCACAGATGTGCAGACCTAAGTAAAAACATCGAATGGCGGGAAATGTGAAAAGTTTTACAGCTGTAAACAGAGCAAAAATGCAGTGGGCAGGTCTTTGTCCTTCACAAATAATACGATTGGGAATATGATTATTGCATGGCGATGAAAGAATGTACACTTCTCATTTTGTTATAATATCCAGCCTTTTTGAAAGTAGTCATTAAATAAATTTTAATTAGAATTTTTTTATGCCACAAGTAATTTTATTACACTTAATTAATGTTCCCACATAGTTCAGACTGTGTCAAATTAATGAAAGCGATATTGGAAAAGCAGTACCTAACAACTATGTCCATATTAAAAATGTAATGATTTACGCATCTTGTACACCGACAAAAATACAAAGACTAGTCAATTTCATTATAGTCATCTTTATGGTCGAGTCAGATGTAATGAGACGAAAAATTTCCATCGAGACCGTGGTAATTGGTCAAACATTTTTTTACGATGATATTTCAAAACGAAGGTATCAATTTATTATTTATTAAGTATATTATGGACTTTGCCTATCCCGGCCTGAGGTGGCAATGCTGTTTGTGATTATGATCATGACGGCGTTGGCGAAACTTTATACACTTCGCCTTGGCTATGAAAATGCATGAATTTAAGGAAAATCTGGTACCAATCGGTTTATATGAAGACTGTCTTTACAGTTATAACAACATATATAACGTCAATTTATTTGGGAAATAGAGCATTGAATGGTTAAAAACTACGGACCAAATTAACACTGTTTCTGCCGCTAGCGTTGGTACACAGTATACGAACACGTGTATATGGTGCCGTCCCTTCGGTAATGTGAAATTGCATGTTGCAGGTCAGTGGTGCTAAATGTCAAGAAAGATTTCAAATTCTTGCTCATTTCTTTTCGCAAGGGAAAGCATTTGCAAATATACTTCCCGCGCCATTTTCTTCCCAGAATTTTAAAACACGTCGATGTTTTGTAACGGTTTACGTATAAGTAAGTACTGTGATGTGTAACATCAAGTCGGAACATGCCCGCTTTCAATTTTTTTCAGTTCCAGTCCTTGAAAGAAGAGAAACGTTTTTTGTGTCACAGTGCAACTTTTCAAATAAATTGCCCTCATTAAAGGAAATTGAATGTGGTCTGCATTTTAATTTCCTTTTTCCATATTGTCGAGGTACAAAGTTAATAGCGGTGTTCTCCAGTGTTCGATTACAGCCTAGGCAGAATGCTGCTGCAAGACAGTGTATAACGTGTTGCCGTCTGTAGGTCTGTAGGTCTGAATTTGTATTTTGACATACAATGAGAGCGCCATTTGGTTTATCAAAAACTCGTCATCTTTTAATTTCTCGAAGCTTTGAACAACTCATCTTATCGTCGCGACTTTCATTACCTAATGCTTGCTGACATAACGGTCGTAAATTATTAATTTCTTCGACAGAAAGTGACCATGGTTAAGGTTTTGTCTACACTGAATACGTACTTGTTCTAATAACAACTCTAATTTATTCAAATTAGCCGATGAAGAATCAATTATTTATATGTGCTACACAACCCGTTGTTCATTATTTTCATTTTTATTAACCTTTTATTTTACATCTACGAATAATTTGAGAGTAGTGTTCCTTGCAACTGTAAAATCTCTCGGTGTCAGGACAAAAAAAAATAATTGTGGACAAGTGCAAATTTTGTATTTAGAAAATAATTAGATTTCGAAATCGAGTATTAAGATCATTATGCCTCGGTCTATATCTCTACTTGAAAGAGAGAGGGCGGTGCAAATGTTGATCCATTGCACCGATATAGAAAAACCACAGATAAAAACACAAAATTATCATCTGCGTCTCTCTCCGAGCTGAAACATTGAGGACAATACCTTCAGTTCTGTAGCAATCAGGTGTGTCGAGCTAGACAAGGTCTGCAGGAGCAACAACTGACAATTAATTCTTTATTGTCATTTAATATATTACCTTCACATACTCCTTAAGTACTGTAAGTACGCCAAAAAAACATTTAATAAAGGCACCCAGACTGGAAAACACACATGTCCCAATTAATCTGACAAGGTGTGTCTATAGATACTCGTCAGATTCTTCAGTCTGGGGCTGTGAGGTTGATTATTTTTTTCGGACATCGAAACGCGACTGACCCCATTTGAAAAAAACAAAAAACAAAAACAGGCTGACCCCCTATTCCAACTTTCGAAACAAAAGTGACCCCCTCCCCAAACAAAAGGTGAATATAAAAAGTCTCTCTCTCTCTCTCTCTCTCTCTCTCTCTCTCTCTCTCTCTCTCTCTCTATATATATATATATATATATATATATATATATATATATATATATATACATGAAATTGTTGACATTTTTCAAACTTTCACAGTATTTTGAATGAGCTATGAATGTATTTCCTGTGCATGACAGATGTCTAGGACTGTTGTACAGAAATATCTTTAAACACAAATACCTTTTAAACGTCTGAACTTAAGTTTTCATAAAAGAATCATTTATTTCCAGTCTGTGGCAATACATCATGTAGGGCATAAGTTACATAAATAGAACACATTTTTATGTGATAAGTTGAACCCATGATCTCCGTTCCGTATCGTTCAGAAAAAAACAGGGTTTTTCATTTCAGCGATATCTTAGTCTGGCGACCGACGCCTGATGACTTTCCATGATGTACAGTTATATCGACTCCATCCGTTGCTAAGTGATGGCCATCATGATGGCAAAACGATCCAATGTCGATCGCCGACAACGACGATGACGATACACGTAATCTGGCGTAATCGACTGCTGAGAAATGGCCCGACGACGCTATTCCCGGATATCAGTTCACACTCAACGGATTTTGAATGTGATCAGGGTATGCAGACTGCAGATGAGACACTGATGAGAGACGGATTACGCTCACTTAAAATACACGTGAATAATTTATATGCATTCTTACCATCCTGCATAGCCAAGTCGGGGACTGAACAGACTGAAACTAGACTCTTGCACCCAATTAGTGATACCTATAGGTTGTATCACAGAACGTCGGTATGGTACTTTCATACTCACCACAGGCGTTTATGATACTCACCACCGTCAGGAACAGAATCATATACCGATGAGTTGAGAAAACCTCGTAAATTGGGGATTGTTTCATGCCTCCTTCACCGATAGCCACAAGTTCATTTCATGAATTGGTCATGGACAGAAAGAAAACAAAACTGTTTCGATTATACTGGATCTATGAGAATACTACTGTCAGTACTGGTACATCGTCGCAATACATGCTTACAGATGCGCAAGCGTGAATTTTTAAAATTTCTCTCTCGCTCTCGCTCGTATTCGAATTACGAATTGATGATCGTGGTGCTAGCGGCATACGCCCTCTGTAGTTTGAAGTAGTTAATTCTTGTCAATTCTCAAGCCAATTGAAGACGGTTCGATGAAAATGTCAGGCATCAGTTAACATGTCGGAACTACCAGCCCAAGGTGAAAATTTTACTCCAGCTTTATACTGAGGTAATTTCTTCATCTGCTCCATGGCAATCCTATCCGTTGGTGACCACCTTGAAGAGAAGGAAAGTTGCCAAATGGGAAATTAACCCGATTTGAACTGCATACAACGAAAAGTATCAAATCAGTTTGTTAGGCATACATATGGTAGATAGAAAAAAATGTAAAAGACTTTGTAATATTAAAACAAACAGAGAGAGAAAGAGAGTGCGACAGACTTGAGCACGTAATCAATAATCTGTGCACTTGATGTGTGTGGTGTTTGTTTGTTTGTTTGTTTGTTTGTTTGTGTGTTTGGTGTGTGTGAGTATGTGAATTATACACACACACGTACACACACATACACACACACATATATATGTATATATATACATATATATATATATATGCAACCAAAATAATAAAATTTACAATTTGTTCAATTGCCTTTGTTTTCAAAGTCATTCCTCTTTTCCTCCTATAACAGTTTCAAACTCTAGAGTAACCCTACTTTCTACAACATCGCTTACAATATTTTCTGTCATCTCCCAAATATTTCTGGCCACAACACAATCCCAAAATCTGTGTCTTAGTGTATCTACTTCAAGACAATATGTACACAATGGAGCTTCAATTTTTTTCCATTGAAATAATCTGAGATTTGTTGGTACTCGTCGTATGGTAAATTTCCAGTGAAAGCTATGTAACTTTGTCTCTGGTGTGACTTTTTTCGCTAACAGCCATACGTTTCTTTCATTAAATATACATTTACACTCTCTGTTCCACATTTGAATTGCATTTGTATTCGTTAAGAAGTCTTCTAACAACAATTTATAGACAATTTTTGTTGAAAGTTTTGAAATGTCGATTTCTTCACTTCCCTTACTAAACATAAAAGGATGCAATATGTGATCTACCACTGGTACAAAAACTCTGTATAAGAAATTCCACAACAATGTCTTTTTGTTATCTCTTTTGCATTTCGATCTCGTGTTAAACCATACTTTCAGACAATCGATATAAAACCCAGACAACATGTTAGTGATCTCATGAGGCAAATTATTAGGATCAATATGTGATCTCAATATACTCTCATTGCAATTTGGTTGTAAAAAGAAGGAAAACAGTATTTTCCACGCTGCTTTGTTGTCATCAAAAAATTTTCTAAACCATGTAAATTTTAAAGCAAGTGTAAGCTCGTAGAAACTTGGAATATTTAAACCTCCCTTTTCTATAGGTGACAATAAAACACCCTTTTTATTTTATATTTGGAACAATCGATGAAATCAAAAACTAATTGGTCAACTTTTTTGACAACTTTCGAAGGAACATCTAATACTGCTGCTAAGTATAAAAGATTAGATAAACCAAGACTCTTCGTAATTAAAACTTTACCATGTGGAGTTAAGTTTCTCATTTTCCAGGACTTCAAAGTGCTCTCTAATTTTTCGAGCTTTGGCTGCCAATTTAACTCATCGCATTTCTGTTTATTGTGCCCAACATATACCCCAAATACTTTTACAGGTTCCGTTGTCCACTTTAACTTTCCACATACTTTCTTTGAATCTTTCAAACTCCCCAGCCAAACAGCCTTAGTTTTGTCTTTATTGATTTTTTAAACAGATTCTTTCTGAAATTGATTCATGATACCCAAAAACTCTATTAATAGATTTCTCGTTTCTGACAAAAACGGTAGTGTCATCTACTAATTGAGCAATACGAACTTCTTTTTCTTCTACTTCACTCGGTAACTGAATACCATCAATCTCTTTACATTGTCTAATTCTACACGCTAATATTTCTACACATTATATGAACAACTGGGCACTCAGTGGACATCCTTATCGCACTCCCCTTTTTAAATTTACAAATTCTGTCATCCAACCATTATTATTTACACTACTATAAATGTCACTGTACATTACATTTAAACCACTTGATAACTTTTTCGCCAAAATTGAAAACATTTAACACTTCTTCTATATATTTCCAGTTAACAGAATCAAAAGCTTTTTCAAAGTCAATAAAAAGGACTGCACCTGGTATTTTGTATCTGTAAGTGTAATCCAACATATCTTGTATCAATCTCAAAACTTCTCCAGCTTGTCTACCTTTAATATATCCAAACTTGATCACGGTTGATCACTGTTGGTAGAACTGTTTTTAATCTATTTGCCAACACTTGTGCCAATATTTTATAATCAGTGCACAGAAGACTGATGGGTCTCCAATTTTTTAAAAGCTCAGGGTTGCTTTTCTTGTGTAATAATGTGATAATACCTCTTTTCTGTGACACTGAAATGTTCTCATAGGACGTCAGATCGACAAAAAAGTACAGACTACTTGAAGATCCGTTGTTTTTTTCTGTTGCAATCGCTATGTATGGCAAAGTTGATTAAGTTAGTATCAGTGTTTATCGGTGTTTTCTGTCAGTCGCCTGTCAGTCTAAGAGGATCGTGAACAGGTTCATCATATCAGTCTGGAAGGGCGAGAAAAACCAGTATTCAGTATGTTCCCACTGCAGGTTGCACGTTGAAGATGTGGTTCAATTCATTTCGAATTTCAGCTCGGATACACTTACTTACTTACTTACTTACTTACTTACTTACATACTTACTTACTTACTTACTTACCTACTTACTTACTTACTTACTTACTTACTTACTTGCTTGCTTGCTTGCTTGCTTGCTTACTTACTTACTTACTTACTTACTTTTTCTGCTGGGAAATGTCATCAATTGTCTAGACTGCCTGATGCTTCAATATTCCCAAACTAGATCGCCTGCACTCACTGCATTTCATATTGATATAGGACAAGACGATCGTTCACCATGATAAGCCTTAAATATACGTTCATTTCAAATTTCAGACAGGGGACTTACACGTATTTTGTCAGTTGTGCCGTAAGGGCGTCCATAACTATCATGGCGCCATCTCAAAAAAATAAATCTTTCTTTCCAGGCTGACGAGAGCATCCCGGTCAGCTAGCTGTTATAAAATTAAATTTGGGTCTCGTATATTAAGTAAGAAAGCAATCAGGTTGGCCTTCTCTGCCTCTAATTTTGTTAAAACTCGGTCGGAATGAGGTACGCCAGATAGCAAGGTAGAATGACCCTTAGGGACGGATATTCAAAACTTTTACAATATTCATTTGGCCTATCACTTGTCGGGGTTCATTTTGAAGATGAATAAATAAAGTTTTCAGCTTCTTAGTTTTGTGAAAATCGGGAATTTAACTCCCTAAAGATAATGCAGGGATTGCAGCCATTTTGAATGTCAAATATTTGTAATTATTTTCCCATCGACTGTACTGCCTCGGCCAGGCACCTGACGCAGTTCTTGTGAGAGTCTTCCAACATAGCCATTGATTTATCATTCTCATCGTAAATTATCTTCTTTGGAGGACCGTCACAAAGGGATATAAATAACAAGTTTTTCACTCTTAGACATCGTGCTACGGGTGTTGAGTTCACAGGACACGCCTCGTGCTTACCCGAATCTGTCAGTCGGTGGTCGCAAAATTCGCTGAAAGTGTACTGAACTCTCACACATTACGAGAGACATCAAAGTCTCATCAGTCTGTCTCAATTGCTCGCACCCGTCACACCTTGAAGTTATCTGAAACTGAAAAATGAAAGGAGGATGCAACAGGTGCCGCCAACTAAGCTGTTCATGCAAAAGGTGTTCGTGCGCAGTTAATCAGCAAGCGTGAAAATTTCAAAACTAATCAGCGGGTGGGGAGAAAAAACCGATATCCATTATGGGCGGGGAAGAAATTTAATTTTTTTCGAGTGGGCGGGGAGACAATTTTGACTGTGGGTACCGGATAATACGTATAGAGGTAGGGGAAAGCCATGGTTGATAGAACTTGAGGGGAGATCAAAAGCGCCTAACTTAGAGGGGAGCAATGTTCCATTTTAATCAGATTGATTTCAGGTAAAATTTTCATTTCAGCTTTTAATTCGTGCAACAGTCTGTTGGTTATCGTGTCGCGTTTTTCACACCGGACAGAAATCACCATGCAATCACAAAGCCAATTTACAATAAATTTGATGTCTACACGTAGCAGACCGCCATATGCAGATCCGCAATACCATCGCCTTGCTTGTCAAACTGGCAGTTTGGCTTAGCTATGTGCACAGGCAGCTTGATGAGATTCTGACTGGAAACGTAGTGATAGCAAATGTTCTGACCCGGGTATGTGATTGCTGGAGAACCTATCCAATAAGTCATTGAGCGTAATCTCGTTTCGGGTAACCTTATCCGATGTCGAAGTTACATAAAGTGTACAGAACAAGAGAACTTTGTGATCATTATACCATCATCGTTTCGATCTAATCGAGATTTTTAGTTCGAGGACGATAAGAAGATTGTCTCTGTTGGTCCCGTTTCTTAATTCGATACGCAGAGAATGGGAACGGTTACGAAATGAATGCGCCTAGATCTAAGCCACGCACTGATGCTATACTCTGTACCTCTTGATCTTAATTTTTGTCGTTCTACTTTTTGATATCGTGAAAACATGGAATAGTTCATCAGCGTTTTTCAAACATTTTACATTTGTTAACTCTGAACTCTAACCAGTTTGAATCTGGTTAATCATAATAATAAAAATGTCATCATTGAGGAGGTGTTCTGCGCAAATATGGACTCTCTCTCTCTCTCTCTCTCTCTCTCTCTCTCTCTCTCTCTCCATAACGTTACATCACCATTGTTCTCAAAAGGCCTTGCAAAAATTGATGACCACGCCCAATGTAACATATAATGACTCATTTTCTGTATCTCAAAAACATGTGACTACCTGTGTAGAGTTCACTGATTGCATATTACCGCTATACCACTCTAATCCACCCTAGATTACTCATGGACTTGACCACGTCAACCACCATCATGTCTGAGATCAACTAAGGTAGTTCGCGCCTTTTGCCCAAACTTTCCGACTGAAAACTTGAACAATTCCCTTTCGAAATCATGAATTGAAATCAGGGGTCACTGTGCAACATAAGGTATGAGAGAAACAAATTTCCCGCCATTTGCCGACACTTGAACTTCAAAATGGCTGCCATTCCTGCGTTAACTCTATGAGCAAAAATAAACGGTTCGATTTTCACAAATGTACAGCTTCAGATTGAGCCCTAGCAAGTGAAAAGCCAAAAGAGTATTGTATAAGTTTGAGAGTCCGAATATCTGTCCCTGAGGTGCATGATACCTCAACAATTCAACAAGACGACGTCCATAAAATGATTGAAAGATGGTTTGAGAAGTCTTTTTTCACTCTTTTTGAATAAATAACTCTATTAAAAACCTTTCTAGCAATCCTATAGATGTCATTATTTATTCGACTTTATATTTGTTTTTATTATCTTAGCAACACTATATAAAACTAAAAATGCTCAGTCTGTTCTCTTGCTGTTCCTGTGTTGCTCCGTGTGTTATGAAAGATAAATTTAAGCAGAAGCAATCGCACTATTTAATCATATAGTGTCCACAGCTTGCCTACTAAGGGGGTTTGCACGGCAAAAGGAACAGCATGAAAATGTTATCGCCAAAAATTAGATACGCTATGACATACAAGAAGTGATAAGTATCTCCTATCACTAACTTTAACTTATTGAATCGAGAAATCGCAATACAAGACAACTGGTTGTATGTCGAGCACCATGGCGTCGCTGTTGGCTAAGAGGTTATACTTCATCCTGCTCCTTGCCGTGTCTTCCGCATCAGACCCGGAGTTCGTATATGAAGATGTCTTCAACGATCCGGAGAGAGATGCACTTTACTACGACACATTCCCAGAGGGTTTCATCTGGAGCTCTGCGACTTCAGCTTACCAGATCGAAGGAGCGTGGAACGAAGACGGCAAAGGACCGAGTATCTGGGACACCTGGACTCACGAAGGTGGCCATGTCTATAACGACGAGACAGGTGATATTGCCTGCGACAGTTACCATAAATACAAAGAGGACGTCGCTATGATGAAGAACTTAGGTTTGACATATTACAGGTTTTCCATCGCTTGGTCACGGGTTTTGCCAAATGGCACCATAGACAACATCAACGAGCTTGGCATACAATACTATAACAATCTGATCGATGAACTAATAGCAAACGGTATCCAGCCTATGGTTACTTTGTACCACTGGGATCTACCTCAAGCACTTCACGACAGCTACGGAGGATGGATGAGCGAAGACATTGTGGATGACTTCGCCAACTACGCATCTCTTTGCTTCCATAGGTTTGGCGACAGAGTGAAATTCTGGATTACTTTCAACGAACCGTGGATCATATCATTGCTCGGTTACGAAAGCGGCGTGTTCGCACCTGGCGTACAAGATTCGGGGACAACTCCATACACGGTCACCCATAATCTCATCAAGTCACATGCAAGAGCTTGGCACGTCTACGACGACAACTACAGAAGCACCCAGAAGGGCGAAGTGGGCATCACGTTGAACTCCGACTGGAATGAGCCGTACAACAGAAGCAATCCCGACCACGTCGCAGCGTCGGAT
>LD345261.1:0-12820 GCA_001465055.1 Ptychodera flava | reverse complement strand
CCAAATACGTCACTGACTGAGCCCGAGTCCATACAGGGCCGAATTTTGTGTATTACCCTATTATTATACACCTCCCTCCATTAATCGTCCGTATAAACTAATTCTGTGGTAAATTTTGAGGGATGTGGCACGCGTGATATGAGTGGAACGCGCGCGATTGTTGAAATAAAATTGCAAAACAGGCGCGTCGCGCGTCTCCCGTATTCGGGACTCCGCGTACTATACAAAATACGGAAAGTTATTGGACGGTCAAACTCCCATAGGTTACGGCAGTAGGTGTATTATATATATATATATATATATATATATATATATATATATATATATATATATATATATATATATATATATATATATATATATATGTATGTATGTATATATATTATTTATCGTGTGTTACCTGCCTAAACATTCGGGAATATTACACAAAACGTTCTCATAGGACGTCAGATCGACGAAAAAGTACAGACTACTTGAAGATCCGTTGTTTTTTCTGTTGCAATCGCTATGTATGGCAAAGTTGATTAAGTTAGTATCAGTGTTTATCGGTGTTTTCTGACAGTCGCCTGTCAATCTAAGAGAATCGTGAACAGGTTCATCATATCAGTCTGGAAGGGCGAGAAAAACCAATATTCAGTATGTTCCCACTGCAGGTTGCACGTTGAAGATGTTGTTCTTCAATTCATTTCGAATTTCAGCTCAGATACACCCACTTACTTACTTACTTACTTACTTTTTCTGCTGGGAAATGTCATCAATTGTCTAGACTGCCTGATGCTCCAATATTCCCAGACTAGGTCGCCTGCACTCACTGCATTTCATATTGATATGGGACCAGACGATCGTTGACCATGATAAGCCTTAAAGATACGTTTATTTCAAATTTCAGACAGGCGACTTATTTTGTCAGTTGTGCCGTAAGGGCGTCCATAACTATCATGGCGCCATCTAAAAAAAATAAATCTTTCTTTCCAGGCTGATTAGAGCATCCTGGTCAGCTAGCTGTTATAAAATTAAATTTGGGTTTCGTACATTAGCAATCAGGGTACCTTCTCTGTATGATTTTGTTAAAACTGGGTCGGAACGAGGTACGCCAGTTAACAAGGTAGAATGCCCCTTGGGAACAGATATTCAAATTCTCAACCGTTTACAATATTCATTTGGCCTATCACTTGTCGGGGTTCATTTTGAAGCTTATGAGTAAATAAAGTTTTCAGCTTCTTAGTTTCGTGAAAATCGGAATTTTAACTCCCCCCCCCCTTAAAGATATATCTGTAAAAAATATTGGGTAATTTGTTTATCTAGTTCCAAAATTTTGCACGGTGATCTCTGAAGTTTATTCTTGATATTGAAAGGGAATAGTGGAAGGATTTAAGTTTGTCTTTCACTTCGATGCGAGGACTGTCTTAAAATTATTTCCTTTAAAATAGACAATATATCAAAGAATGTGATGAATTTTTGCTGTCATTTGCAGTGTATCATTTTCCCATCGACTGTACTGCCTCGGCCAGGCACCTGACGCAGTTCTTGTGAGAGTCTTCCAACATAGCCATTGATTTATCATTCTCATCGTAAATTATCTTCTTGGGAGGACCATCACGATGGGACATAAATAACAAGTTTTTCACGCTTAGAAGTCGTGCTACAGGTGCTGAGTTCACAGGACACACCTCGTGCTGACCCGAATCTGTCAGTCGGTGGTCGCAAATTTCACTGAAAGTGCGCTGAACTCTCACACATTACGAGAGACATCGAAGTCTCATCAGTCTGTTTCAATTGCTCGTACTTAACACCGGCACACCTTGCAGTTATCTGAAACTGACAAATGAAAGTGAAATGAGGGTGCAACAAAGTCAATTGCAAAAGACAATCTTAAAAAAATCACGTGTAACATTCGACGATTTAATTCTTTTCCATATTAAATCTATCTAGGTGTCAGCATCGACCAATGGTCTCAGGCCGAAAGTCTCCCGGTGTGGTCTTTTGCGGGCAAACATCAAGATTCTGAGTTACCCTGAACTAAAAGTCAAATGAAAAGTCTCCTTCTAAATGCCGTACAGAAAACTTTGTCCAGTTATCGTAAAATGTGACAGCAAACATTAATATGTCGATGTCATGATATTTTACCTGCATGATATAAATCGTCAGTTTAGTATCGGGCGATGGAGACTTGATGTCTGTCGGCTAATCATAAAAAAAGGTATCGAAAAGGGCAAAAGTCAATCATTTTATCATTGTTAAAACTTCATTACTGATGAAAAGTATGGTTTTAGAGCTTCTTAAACATAATATAGCGAATAGTGAAATTGCCGGATTTGTGCCTCAGGTACGTCAGAGTCGACAGTCCTTCTATATTTTAATGCAAATATTATATATTTGAGATAAAATTTTCATTTTAATATTTTAATATAAGAACGACCACCTGCACAGCTTTTACCGTCTGTTGGTTATCGTGTCGTGTTTCTGGCACCGGGCAGAAATCACCATGCAATCACAAAGCAGGTGCTGAGTATAGACCAATTTACAATTGATTTGAGATCTACACGTAGCTGACCGCCATATGAAGATATAACATCCGCAATACCAACACCTTGCTTGTTACACTGGCAGTTTGGCTTAGCTAAGTGCACAGGCAGCTTGAGATTCTGACTGGCTTTAGAGAAATCGTGTTGATGCTGTTGTTGTTGTTGTGTGTACGGTATAACTATAGAGATGGTGTGATTTTACCGTTGTACTTTTTGGCGATATTTCCAGACCTATAAACCGACACAGAGACTATTTTTTGCCTGTAGGGCTAAGGGGCCACCCTTTCCCCATTCTCGTCTTTGTTATGTAGAGAAGTATTTGAAACTAAAATGTGATACTGTCACTGAAATATACGGGAGGCGTCGTTGTTTACAGCCTGGGGGTGGGAGGAATTTCATTGGAAACTCCGAAATTTCGGGTAACCCCCCCCCCCTGCCAACCATGATGAATTTGAGTAACCTCCTCTCTAACCCAGAAATTTTGACTGACCTCCCCCCCACTTAGAAAAGTTAAATACCACTACATGTAAGCCTATTTGTAAAATTTACAAAAATACAGCAATAGTAAAGAGCTTTCAAATTCTGATGTACCCTGCTAGATTATCATCGGTTATCTCATGGCTGTTGAAAAAAGGTAAAACCAACAAAATGAAATTCAAAGTGACAAGAAAATATAGATATGTAAGATCACGCTATAACCAGTATCCAGCCGTATAGTATTGTTTACTTTGGATTGGTATCATGACAGGATTTTCACTAGGATATCTGACCGGGCAGAATTTGAAAGCACAGGGGGAGAACACGCGACAGGCTGAGGGGGACAGTGTCAGAGAGGGTGTCCCCATGCCTGCGTGGAAAATTTTGAGATATTGATGTGTGCAATGGTGCAGTCTAGTGCAATCTGGGAGGTGTTTTTAATTTGCTTTTTTACTACGTAAAACTGTTAGAACACCCAAAGGGGAGAGCACGAAAGGGGGATGTCCCCCCTCTCGCATCGAAAATTTTGATAAATTGATGGGTGTAATGATGTAATTTGATAGGTGTCTCAATTTATTTTGCACCCAGTAAAATTGTTTGAAAATGACATTGAACACTGATATATTTCTATTTTTTTTTATTTTTGCATGATCAGTGTTTGAGTCACAATATTCAAAAAATTAAACGGTGACAGTACATTTTGTGAACAACAGTTCTCTGTTTGCCATAGATTGAAGACCAAAGAATATGCAGAAATGAAAAAACCTGAGACCTTCTTGTGTCATTTCTCCAGCTGCTAGCTTCCTATGAAAAGCCTGAATAAGTATGGTTAAATGTCAAAATGGTTAATTGAAACAAACCTTTATAGCAATCCTATAGATATCACAATTTATTCGACTTTATATTTGTTTTTATTATCTTAGCAACACTATATAAAACTAAAAATGCTCAATCTTTTCTCTTGCTGTTTTTCTGTTGTTCCTTGTGAATTAAAGTTATGGAAGATAAATTAGAGCAGAAGCTACCACAGTTTAACCATACAGTGTCCTCAGCTTGCCCACCAAGGGGGTTTGCACGGCAAAAGGAACAGCATGAAAATGTGTCAAAAGTACGAAACGCTTTGATATACAAGAAGTGATAAGTATCTCCTATCGCTAACTTTAACTCATTGAATCGAGAAATCGCAATACAAGACAACTGGTTGTGTGTCAAGCAGCATGGCGTCGCTGTTGGCCAAGACGTTATGTTTCATCCTGCTCCTTGCCGTCTCTTCCGCATCAGACCCGGAGTTCGTATATGACGATGTCTACAACGATCCGGAGAGAGACGCACTTTACTACGACACATTCCCAGAGGGTTTCATCTGGAGCTCTGCGACTTCAGCTTACCAGATCGAAGGAGCCTGGAACGAAGACGGCAAAGGACCGAGTATCTGGGACACCTGGACTCACGAAGGTGGCAATGTCCATAACGACGAGACAGGTGATGTTGCCTGCGACAGTTACCATAAATACAAAGAGGACGTTGCTATGATGAAGAACTTAGGTTTGAAATATTACAGGTTTTCCATCGCTTGGTCACGGGTTTTGCCAGACGGCACCATAGACAATATCAACGAGCTTGGCATACAATACTACGACAATCTGATCAATGAACTAATAGCAAACGGTATCCAGCCTATGGTTACTTTGTACCACTGGGATCTACCTCAAGCACTTCACGACAGCTACGGAGGATGGATGAGCGAAGACATCGTGGATGACTTCGCCAACTACGCATCTCTATGCTTCCATAGGTTTGGCGATAGAGTGAAATTCTGGCTTACTTTCAACGAACCGTGGATCATATCATTGCTCGGTTACGAAAGCGGCGTGTTCGCACCTGGCGTACAAGATTCAGGGACAACTCCGTACATCGTCACCCACAATCTCATCAAGTCACACGCAAAAGCTTGGCACATCTACGACGACAACTACAGAAGCACCCAGAAGGGCGAAGTGGGCATCACGTTGAACTCCGACTGGAATGAGCCGCACAACAGAAGCAATCCCGAGCACGTCGCAGCGTCGGATCAAGCCATGCAGTTCAACCTGGGCTGGTTTGCTCACCCCATCTTCAAAAACGGCGACTACCCAGAAATCATGAAGACTAGAATCGCCGACATCAGCGCCCAGCAAGGTTACCCAAAGTCACGGTTGCCAGAATTCACCGAGGAAGAGAAAGCTTACATCGCCAAAACGGGGGATTTCTTCGGTTTGAATCACTACAGTTCAAACTATGTTGTCAATGCCGACAGCGTTGACTACAGCACTCCACCGAGCTGGGGCAAAGACGCGAATATCCCTACTTGGAAAGAAGAAGAGTGGCCGTCATCGGGCTCGGATTGGCTGAAGCCCGTACCCTGGGGGATCCGACAAATTTTGATCTGGATCGACAAAGAGTACGACGGAATAGAGAGCTATGTCACAGAGAATGGTGTGTCAACGAAAGATGTATTTGAACTGAATGATGAAAGCAGAATTAAATTCTACAAGTCTTACATCAATGAAGTACTGAAGGGTAAGTGCAAACACAACCATTATGAAATAATGACAAAACAAAAAGCGATATTGATTCTCTCTGTGCAACCGTCCTATGAAAGATGTTGTTTCCCTATTTACTGTACCTTGAACACAAGCAGTTTTGTCTATTTGTTTCCTAATGAACTTGGACGAATCAGACAAGTGTTACTTATACTTGAAGCAGGCAAACTTCTATTTTATTTCAAGCCTACGTATCTGTTGCTGACTTGTTCATTTAAAGGGCGGTGGTCGTCGGAACGGCGCATGTGCAACTTTCTTGGTTACAAACATTGTATTTCGTGCACTATATATAGATGCATCATGTCAAAATAGCTGCAACTTTTAAATTTTAAAACGTACATCAAGACAAACATGTTGTAACTTTCAAAAATCGCCAACGTTGCTCGGATACAGAGTGTATATCGGTCGTAGGGGTCCCTAGCGACCTTTGAGCGCCGTTCCAACGACCACCACCCTTTAAGGTAGTACGTGGTTCGAAATAGAACGGCTTAAACTTTTGCTCAAGCTTTTCCTAAGGAAACTTTAAACAACATCTTCCTACGTCAACAACAAAAATCAGGGGTCGCAATGCAAAATATGGCTCGAGAGAAACAGCTTTTACAATACCCAATATGTGTACCGGCTCTTGAAATTCAAAGTGGCCGCCATTCCTGTGTTAACGCTGTTGCGAAATCTTACATTTTCGATTTTTTCACAAAAATAA
Source organism: Ptychodera flava (assembly GCA_001465055.1). Lineage (NCBI taxonomy): Eukaryota > Metazoa > Hemichordata > Enteropneusta > Ptychoderidae > Ptychodera > Ptychodera flava. Next base: position 6,533 of record LD345261.1, on the reverse strand, counting down.
GCTGGTGAAAGCTGTATTTACTCCATTAGCTTAATTGAACTTCCACGAGTGGCACTACCAAACCAGTACCGTAAAAAGTTTGAGCTTTCAAATATCTATCCCCGAGGCGCATTTTAGCAGTTTTAGCTGTCCTTGACCGCTTGCGTTGCGTCATCGTAATCGAGAAGCTTCACAACCACATCAGTCAGGCAAACATTAACATATAGCACCCGTTTGGTAAATGCAGTTTGGAGTCCAAACAAATGCTCTTCCCAATCGGACTGACAATATCGTGGAAATCTAAGGTCATTGCAGTTGTTGAGATCATCGTTTTTATTTTGATCTGATGATTAGTTTAAATTTTGGAAAAAAGAAACCTGACCTGATTAATATAATAAGTTAGAATGAATGTGCCTCGTGGATGGGATAATCGGACTCTCAATTTTTTCCGATACTTTTCTTGGTGCTCATCATTGTCAAGATATTGGAGTAAGAAAAATTTTCACCGTTTTAGTTTTTCGAAAATTTCTCAAGTTTACACAGTGATGGCGACCATCTTGAATTTCAAATAACGGTAATTATATCATAGCTTTGTCAATAGTGAATTTTGTGACCCCCCCCNNNTCCATTATCGTAGCCTCAGCTGTTTTCTACATCTGCAAAGTTCCTGGCATAACCAAGTTTGCTTCGTCCATTGTGGGCCGAGAGGGAGGGAATATGATTTGTTTTTCGAGTTTGAATTTCGAACTTTGCACGGTGACCCCTGATATTTATTTTTTTATTTGGTAATAGGATGGTTCAAAGTTCCAGCGAGGAATGTTTGAGCAACGAGTCGCATTTAACATTCTTACCTATTCGAGTGTTTACAGTGTTATGAGTTATGTCTGCCGACATGGCCAAAACAGTCAACCCTTTTGACCTGTCGAGAAAGTAGAGGAGTTTATGAAACATCAATTCGTATTTTATTCTAACACTTACTTACTTACTTGAGTGGGCAATCGCTGTGTCTGCTAAATGTCTGTCTTGCCCACTCAGACAAAAAAAATAGTGCTGGGACTTCAATTCTTACTTTAATTTACTGTCGATGTTTATTGCTGTGTCTACTAATGCGGCTTAACACTCAGATAACCTTTTGTCTTGTCCAATCAGAGAAGTCGTATTTTATTTGAAATAACCCGTTACAGTTATACTGCATCTAGGTGACCAGAGAGACCGCCCTTTGACTGGCATCCATTTAATAAAACCTGCTAAGAACCTTGAAGGGAGGTGGTCGTCGGAACTCTGCTCAGAGGTTGCCAGGGACACCTACAACTAGTGTTGACACTGTTTCTAGTGTACGTTGGCGATTGATGAAAGTTAAAACACGTTTTTTAACAATAAATGTCGTAAAATTTAAATGTTACAGTTATGTTTACATGATGCATCTAGATATCATGCATGAAATTCATTGTTTGTTAACAAGAAAGTCGCATACACGCAGTTCCGACAACCGCCTCCCTTTCAAATGCATGGTTTTCTTCTTACATCGATTCTGCAATGTGTCCATTGGCTCACAGTGAATTCTTATCTGACTTTGAACAGACAGAGGAGTTGCTCTGAACCAATTGATTTCGGTACTGACCTTTCGCAACAATTTGTAAAGCTGTCTTCTACACTTCTATCAGAAATACCATTGTCACCCCTGAAAGCGCACCATCTGAACAAACAACGTACCAAATACAGAGCAACCATTTGTCATCATAATTCATAAGTAAACAATAACGTTGGGTGTGACATGTGTGGCTGACAGTTATGCTTATGCGTAAAGCCATATCTCTACAGAGATAAGACCTGCATGCCTAGCTATCAGATCAAATTATCGGCATAGCTTCGGCTATATCGTAAAATACCTGACGTTTGATAAGCTGCAATTTTTTCATGTATTCAAATTTTAGCTGTGAAGATCGATGGAGCAAACTGCCGAGGTTACGCAGCCTGGTCTCTGATGGACAACTTTGAGTGGGGTGCAGGATACAGCGAACGATTCGGTATGCATTACGTCGATTTCACCGACGACGACCGACCACGTCAGCCGAAGAACTCCGCCTTGTTCTACGCCTCGCTCGTCAAGGATAACGGATACGTCGTGGGTAGTAGCTGCGTTGCAGTCGTTTCGACGTCGCTTCTTCTGTTGACACTGTTTTCGAGTCTGTTCAGGTCGCTTTGTTAATTTAATAAATTGTGAATCTGTTAGAATCATGGGAACTTTTTGTAGGCATGCAAACAAACTATATATCACCCTCAATATTTCGGAGCATGTAAAATTTGATGTCTCACCGAAAGAAATTTTAAACTCCAAGTGCCATTTCGATAGTTATCGGGTCTTACGTAGTTTTGCAAGACAGCATTTGGGCATAGACAGAGATGTCATGTAAATATTGTTGGAATTTATCATTATCATATTTAGCAAGGGTGACCGAGAATGCTATCTTACAAGAACAGAACGATGAAAGTTTATTATTTTCAACATCACCCTTACATGTAATTCTTAATGTGGTTGTAACCTGCACTGTGTTGAATTTTCCCTGAACTTTCAATTACTTTTTAATTGTAAACAATGCGTTTTGTTTGCAAGGCCAATACCTTGTATTTCAACACATTTTGTGAAGAAGAAGTGAATATGCTCGTTTTTCTAGAACAAAAATTGATAAAAATATTCTCTAAAGTTACAGCTGTTGTGTACACATTGAAGTGGCATCCCATGATGACTCTTGTGCTGAGGATCCAACCTTCAGATGGCCACGTCAACTTTTTGTGACGAGGGTCCAGTGTTCATTTCAGTATATATATTTAAATTCCCTGAATCGTTGTCATTTTTTATACACGTTAGAAATAAAATCAAACTTATCGAGCCCTTCACGGTCTTGTCACAATACTTACTCTCGTCATTTGCATGATTTTGAAGCGATGAAATTTAGGTTTAGAAACTAGAAGCACGTGAAGAAAATAAGCAGTGAGGGACAGAAGCCATTGCAATGTACCCATTTTAGAAAAGCGTTCTGGCAACTTTAGGAACATGTGTATATTCAGTGACGTCATTGAGAAGTCTTAAACACTGCTAGTGTTGTATATTTTAGAGATTTACAGTCCAAAATATCATACAGACCATACTGTTAATAGAATTAAGATTCAATAACAAAAATCACATGGAAATTAACAGGATGACTGAGCATACATTGAATCTTGGTCGAAACGGTCTCTTATAATGCGACATCATCACCGAAATACTTCTCTCCCAGATTTGCCTCAAAGAAGGTCATCGCGTTTCGCTAAAAAGCGTGTTTGATGGCAGCGTCTGTGTGGTTAGAGAGACTGTGGTATCTGTTAACAACCGATTTCAATGCCACACTATTTGGATTTGTCTTAAATAATCCATAATTCTAGGGAATTAGACCCCGTGCAAGGCCGTGCATGCATGCATGCACGGCTTTTACATAGCCCTGTAAGGGGCCGTCGATAATAAAAGCTGACGCACAAGAAACGTAATTCCTTCGTTTTACTTGAAACCCCCTCCCTCCTCCCTCAAAACGAAAGTTCTTATGCGAAATCAATTTCGTATTATGATGCCGTTTCTGACAAACCCACAGACACCTCTAGCTCTGCGATCCGCACGCCCATGCAAAAACACCGGAAGTTCACATTAATTACTAAACCTCCACTTTACGCGTTTCACTTTTTAAGACAAAGAACATTTTAATGTATTTCGCATGTAGGAAAATGTTTCATGTATATGTTTCACGTTGAAAAAAGTTACAAGTTTTTATTTCACATTTATGTCTTTTCGTTGTCTTTTTTGTCTCCGTATTTTGTTGTCATTCTGTTCTCGAAGATAGTATTGCAAGATAGTATTGCGTTCTCGCTGCAAAGTCGCACTTCGAAAACAATAGACGAAAATCCTTATGCGATTTTGACGCACACAAAACGAAATGAGCTTCTACCCCCTCCCCCCCCCCTAAACGAAAGAATTACGTTTGTCGTGCGTCAGCTTTTATTATCGACGGCCCCTAAGTGAAAACACCATGGATGTAAAAAAGAAACGTACTGACATTCCGTCCAGAACGACAAATCATATAATGATATAGAGTAATTTTGTAATCAGCCCTAACTTTAGATATCTGATTTCGACTTCATTGTCGATATTTTTTTGAGATATGGAAAAGTCAACAACGGCAAATGCTGTATTGAGAAACGAGAAAGCGACCTGTCGTGTCACCTTACCCTTTCACCTGCACTGACATATTTGGACAGGCGGTAATTTATGGATGCTGGCACTTCTCGTAAAAAAAAACTTTGACTGAGAAAGGGCGATTACCTTTAAAACAGTAAAAAACAACGCCAAATATAAAGCTATATGTCATCACAAATCTAGGAGCTACGATAACTCTGTCAATAATATCATATTGATAAGATCGTCCTCCATTTGCCATAGCCATTAATCAACTTATCACTGTACCGCCGAGGTTGTATCCATTCCTTTGTGAGTGCAATTTGCTTAATAATCTTCAGGGGTTTTTTCGGGTGCAATTGTTCGCAACAGGCCCGCGAGATGAAAACAAAGTTTCATGACGCTCCCCGAGAAAGTGGAGTGACTTCTTACAAGTTACAAAGGTAACATACATCCAAAAATGACAGTTTGAAGCATTTTATCTTTCCGTGCTCGACGAAACTTTAATCCACTTTCCTTCACAATTTAAGAAGTAAATTCAATTCAATTCACCGATATTTGAAATGAAATGGCCACCAATGCTATATAGGGAAATCGTAGCTATAGCTGTGGACTGGAAGTCCGTCGCTGGAAGAAGGACCGTACTGAACCCTTCCTCTGTAGCCCTATAATTATACAGCCCTGCCCCGCGAGCGAGGCATCTTCCTGTCCAGTGCAGCTGTACAGGGAGCGATGCTACAAGATGAACTTTTTAAAAATCTCTCAGTAAGGTCTATATTTCAATCATCAGGTGATATGATCACTCAGACCGATTATCAGCGTGAGCTTATCCTAGCAGAAGCTGTGTTCTATCGGAACACGCACGAGAAGCGTGACACGAAATTAGCATGCGTGTATTTATATTACCATGTATAGGGACCTATGTATACATCTATATCAGTAGGTCACATCATAGACCTCAGATATGGTCAAATTCTTGCTATGTTGCATACTACAGTATGTGAACTTTATTTTAATGTATGCGTAATAATCTTGGCACCTTATCACAATTCTTTCATCATGTACATCGCAGAAAAAACTCGACCTCAAATCAAATATGCACATTCCCCTACAAACTAAAAATGCATACTCCTGTTTAACTTTGTGATTTTTCCCTCCTAACTAACCTTACGAACTAAGGCAAATATTTACACGAGAACGGAAACATGACATCTGCCTTGTCTTCTCGCGTTTCCATAGAAATATACCACCGAACTGTACCTATAAATTTGTTATTGTAAATACATTCCTACTTGTATTAACCTCGCCTGGTAAATCTGCTTTGTACGACAATAAACTTCAGCTTCTTTGATATATGACTATTAAGGATAAAATCTTCATGAAGACCATTGTCGTCATTTCACTAACAAACTACGAAATAATGTCATGTAAGGAGAGTCAATATCTTCATCGAGACAGATAAGCAAATATGTCTACTTTTTAAAAAAGTCTATCGCAAATTTTTGGCCATCGTCTGTCTCAAAGATTTTTCCCCGTAAAACTTTTAAACAGACTTCGCAACAGACTCATTTCCTGTAGCCTGAAACTTTGATATTTACGCTTCAGGTAGACAAAAATGAACGAAAGATATAATAGAAGAAAATGTCCCTCAATTTTAAACTTGGTACAAAATAATTATCAAAATTGCGAACAGACCATTAATTGGTTACAATTACAAAGTCAGCAGTGATGAAATGACCCCATAAGTCTCGGTATATCAACAATCAAACAGCTGTTTCAAAGTTTTGGGCCATGCAACAAAAATCAACAGAAGAGTACCAAGAAAGGCCAAGCGAGAACAAGATAAATGTGTGGCCCCGCTCACGAATCCATTGCTTCGTATCATATCAGCGTAAAACTTAACAGATGCTTTGGGAGTTCGTGGGCGATCATCGTCTTCAAAGTCAACGTAGTGTAATCCAAATCGTTGTGTATACGCAGATGTCCATTCGAAGTTGTCCATCAAAGACCAAGCAAAGTAACCCTGAACATTCACCCCGTCCAATTTTATGGCTGAAAGAAAAGAAGCAACGGCGCTGTGAGTATATTACTGTGTGTGTGTGTGTGAGAGAGAGAGAGAGAGAGAGAGAGAGAGAGAGAGAGAGAGAGAGAAAGAGAGAGAGAGAGAGAGAGAGAGTGTGTGTGTGTGTGTGTGTGTGTGTATTTCTTTTCTCGACTATTGTAGTATATTTGGCATACTCCCAAAAGTGTCACAGTTTGCATTGTCTGGTACGTTGATTATCAAATTAACCTTTATATACGTGTGTGCGGAACATTGATGTACACTCAGTCGTTGCATGTCTTGTTCATT
>LD345258.1:147234-164596 GCA_001465055.1 Ptychodera flava | reverse complement strand
CAGTCTACATTAAAGTACGATGCATACTTTTCTGAATACAAACCTGCTGCATCAATGCGTAATTCTCTCGTACAGTTTAACACTGTTTCACACTAAAGAGCACAACAGTTGCCAATTCTAAAACATGTATAAATACGGAGTTTGTATTTCCTATTTCGCATTCGACCAAAAGTTTGGGCAACGTGCATTGGGTTTAATAAGTTCACCACTATGTAAACTTGCATCATCACGTAACATGAAACATGAAACAGAGTGATACTACTTACAACATTATCGCCCCTTGGATCTCGTGAAGGTAGATTACAAGATTCGTTGAAGAAAGGAGGCCAGCTGTCTTTATCTTCAATCTCAATGTATAACTGTTGAATAATGCAAGTCTTGTCTTTTCCATCGATCGTGGTCTGGGACGAGTACATAAAAACTAGGCCTTATTAAAGTTTGGTCTATCCGTGTTTCATAGACAAAGTTTGTTTTTTTTACAACTTGTGTAAAATATTCATATTAGCATTCATGTTTACATACACTTTTATATTGAGCCTGTAAGCAGTCAGTATATTTCTGTTAGATTTAACTTCAGTTGACTGTGTTCACAGTGCATTGCAATATCAACTTGAAAGTCAAGATTTTATTAAGTTTTCACAAAAGTCAGTATGCTGCTTTGACTGTTAATCGTCGAAGAAGGGCGGTTTGTATAAAACCTATCCATCCAATCATGTCTGTTTACTATGTAGAACAGAAACCGTAGCTGTACAACAATTCGAGCCAGCGTCAGCGATTAGCACAGCAAACATAGACAATACCTGTAGGTCAGCTCACCCTACCTATACTATGAAGTGTGCCGCCGACTGTGCATGCGTAACAAAATCGATATGAAACTTTGACTGCACAAGAAACGTATACTTTGCATAGTAACTTTTCAGGAGATGTAGGTAATTATTGTTACCTGGTACCATCCTACTTTCAAATGGAATTCCTTATGGTTCGAATAGTCTAGATACTTTTGCAGCCGATAAGTGGAGGTGAAGGTGTCAAACTCAAAGCGTTTATCCTGAAAGGCAAGTGGGAAAGAATATTTATCCAGTAACGATCGATCTTCATTTTCACAGCCATGGTCAAAATAAATGCCACAATAACGTCTGCATTGATATTTTAAGTTACAGAATCCACATGTCTACAACAATGGATTTGTATCATCTCAAGGAGAAGAGATATCTAGCACTTTACACATGATATATATTTTACATCCCTCGTGGAATAAAGTGGGTTGCTTAAAAAGAGAAAAGTCGTCTTTGTGTATATTTATATCACTGTGGCCGCTAATTCTGTGTTAAATTCATATGAAAATTTTCGATTTTTGCTAAAACAGTCAAGTGAAAACGTATTTACTCCATGAGCTTTAAAGGTATACAGTCACCTGTAATCTAAATATGCCATATATAGTCAAAGGGACGTTCCTCAGTATTCAAAATGCCCATGTGAGGGCGCTGTTTTTAAAAAGCGGCCCCGCTTAAAATCTGTCATTGGTTAGATTTTCTCTTTCCATGGTTACTATGGCAAAATTTGGAACAGGTGACAGTATACCTTTAATATGAACCCCTTGGGATAGACGAAAAGTGTATTGTAAGACTTTGAGAGCCCAAACATCAGCCCTGGGGCGCATTAATGGAACCCCACAACCGAATTGACTAAGATGAAACATTTTGGAATTGATGTCTCAGTTTTCGTATTTTCTTGTACGAAACAACAATTTCCTTAACTTTGGTTTTTAATTTGCATTCCCCTCGAAAATTTTGGCCTTATTCATTCTCATACCCAATGTATGCGAATCACGTTCATAAAGTTTGTCCTCCATGCTGTTCTTCCAACAGCATCACATAACAATCGTAATAAGTCATAATAATCACATCACATTGTGCCTCAAATTGGTCTGTTTTAATAGGTAGGTCATGAACGAGAGCAATCTTTTCCCTTCACTTCAAAGCCTTCCGTTCGTCAGATAATACGCACTTATTGAGCGCAGGAATAGTATAAATCAAAGTAGTTCCTAACCGGTGTCCTCAAACTCTAAGTGTACGCTGTCTTGGTTACCCAGACTGCATTTTGGGGCTCCAATCTGGCTGCCCCTACACCGTCTAGGAAAATTCCATTTAAAAATCTCCGAGCATATAATTTAATTATTACGCTTTGGGTGAAAGTCAAGAAAAATATTGTCTGAACACGCCCAAGGTTATGCAGAAGTGGCTTTCGAAGTTTCTCCTTAGTAATTAGTACAAACTATGATTTTTATATTACTAATCAGTTGTGTCGTATTTGTCCGTAAACTGATCCAGGACATACTAAAAGTCATTGCTAACGAGGGACTTCGAAACCAGTTCTATATAACCTTGCAGCAATAATTTCCGTGACTTTGTCTCAAAACACTATAATTACATCATAGATCAGTTGCTCCCAGAATGCATTGGTCTTGACCTTGTCGCGCCATCTTGCTCGGAGATTTTTGACGACGTGATGGTCTATGTAAATTTTTCCTGTGACTCTGAACAGCCTCTTTTACATTCATTCGTCTTATCGAATCATAGACCCTAGAGAATAACTCCAGGGTCTATGCCTATTACCCAACACATGTCTGCTACTTGGTGTTCCGTACGGTGTGTTGCCGGTAACAAAAGGTAATAGTCATTTATTGTTAGAACTTACGTCGTTTTTATTCTAAGTAGAATGCCTAAATGCTTCATATTTTCTGTCATGCAGTGCTGAAATTTGCAGTATTATACATCTTATGGAATTATTGCTATATCGCCCTGCCTACATAGTACACATCGCACCACCCCCCAAAAGAGATACACAGTAGTATTTTACGCAACAATTTTAAAGATTGGCTGATAATGCTCTGATATTTTAGGAAGCCTGCACTCCGAGGTCATTGTTGATAGCAGACCTGGTTCATTTTCGATATTGTTTATTTGTATTGTAGATAGGCCCAGGTCATCTTCCATAGACTGTACCTTTATTACTATTGTAGATATGCCTTGGTCATGTACGTAGATAGCCCTTGGTCATGTACACGTGTGTGTACAAGTATTTGTATTGTTGATAGGCCTGGATCATCTTCCATGGTTTGAGGACGGTAGATGATCCAGGTCTATCTACAATACAATTACATGTAAACAGTCTGGAAGATGACCCAAGATTATCCTAAAAAATACATGAGATGATGATGATGAGCCAGGCCTATCTACAATTATACAAATACATGTACAAAACTACGGAAGATGACAATGGCCTATCTACAATGCAACTACATTGTCCGAAGTATATGAAAGATGACCCAGGCCTATCCACGATACAATTACTATAGATGTAATATGGCGAAAGGTGAGCCCGGCCTACGCACAATAAAATATGTATATAATAACTGACCCAGGCTTGCTATCAACAATGACCTCGGGTTTCAGGCTATCTAAGATATTAGTGAATTATCAGCCAAACTTTCAGCTTTGTGTGTAAAATATTGCAGTGGATGTCCTTTCGTGGTTTGGCAACGGCGCGATCATAGGCGCTTCGATCGTCGATTTGCTAAGCCCATGATACAACAAGGGCCTCGCAAAGCGTCAGTCGAAGCGCCTGTGGGTGCGACTAGACTATGCAGGCAGTGATATAGCAATCATGTAATAAGAGATATACTACGTAACTGCGAATTTTAGCATATGCAACAGATAATATAAAACATTTTGGCATTCTACTTAGAATAAAAACGACGTAAAGTTTTGAACACAAAATGAATCACCTATTTGTACCAGCAACACAGAGTACTGAACACCAAGCAGCAGACTACATGTATTGGTGGGTTAAGAAAAGTGAGTAAATGAAAGGGGCTGTTCGGAGTCACATGAAAAAGTTGGTTAGGTCATCATATTTGCTTGAAGAGAGGCCTGGGATGTCCTCCAGTTGAAGGTTTACCGCGCTGCGGTGAGTGCCGGGCCGTCAATTATCAATCCGCGTGGTATGGAGTACCTGTCAGTCGGTGGTCTGAAGACAGTTGTCCCAATCTTAGCGTCCTGCCGATAAAATGACTAGTGTCATAAATTATACTTTCTTTTAATTTCTTGTTAGTTGCACTAGTACTTTCAACTTTTGACGAAAAAAAACTCTTACGTAAGTTTTTTTCAAAAGCATCGATCAAACATTTCCTGCTTGAATGCAGAAATAATCTGGATTGTGTCATTATGTGGTATAGAAAAGATGACAACTTAAAATGCAAAAATACAGAAAAAGAAATTGTTGTGACCTTGTCTCATACAAGTATTCCGACATATATTCATGTCCGTCATCGGTGCTAAGCATATCCATTATCAAATAGTTTTGAAATTGATGGGAATACTAATAAAATGATGGACAAAGTGCTATAATTACGCTTTATTTGTTTACGCATTAATTATGTTTTTCACCTAAAATGGAATTTTTACCTCAGGAAAAGAAATATTTATATCCTGTTGTGGCTTTCGACAGTTCCTGTAGGAATATTCCTTCGAGAACGCTGGAAGAAATTATAAAATATGAATTATATATATATATATATATATATATATATATATATATATATATATATATATATATATATATATATATATATAATAAAGATGAGGACATATCAAGTGTGTTTGATACCTATTACTCGAGGTTCACGCAAAGTCGAGAAATAGTCGAGAAATAGGTATCGAACACACTTGATATTTTCTCATCTTCTTTGTAATATTGCTTGCATCCCTGCATCCTTCTGAGAAGATATAAACGCAACAAGTTTTGGTATATATATATATATATATATATATATATATATATATATATATACCGAACACACTTGATATTTTCTCATCTTCTTTGTAATATTGCTTGCATCCCTGCATCCTTCTGAGAAGATATAAACGCAATAAGTTTTGGTATATATGTATAGGATAAAGCCCGAGTACGAGGGTTTTATCCGACTTAAAAACTATCGCCCCTAACTGATATAATTTCGTTTTCAATGTGTTTATGTCAACCGTCCCCTTTGTCAATGTAACATGTTTAGGATATGAATTAAACTTTTATTTGTGAAATAGCCTTCCAATGTAATGGAACATCCTATAAATGCCCTAGGGCACATTATATAAATGCCCTTTGGGCACAGCAGATTTTGTGTTGCAGCTGGTTTCCGCTGTGTTACCAAATTTGAATATTAAAACGTACTAGATGTCTACAGAATATGACATGTTCACTTTTGATTGGACAGTACTCTACTACAGCGCTGTCATTCGTTTCTGGAATTTGGTGACCAAGGCTTTATGAGTAGATAAAACACCCTGAATTGAGCACTCTGATTGGTCAATCAACAGTAGATCGTTTATATATATATATATATATATATATATATATATATATATATATATATATATATATATATATATATATATATATATATATATATATACGGAACAAAAAAAGTATGAGAACAGTACTTAACTATCAAAGTTTATATGGTGTCTCATGAACAAGGACCAGGACTTTGATGTATCATGATCAATTGTTGCCAGAGCAATCGAATTACTATAAAAACAGTCAAAACAGTCCCTCCACACATGGAGTGTGCTCCAACATAAGCAAACGATGTAATCTTTGTTTATCGGAAGAGCTTCACATATAATCAATGCTGATAAATTTACGCTGTTAAACAAACGCTCTGAATAACTGAAGAAAAACACATTATTTATCGAATTTAAACACCACCTAAAACAGTATATTGCTACCTCCAAACCGTAATAATATATGTTACTTAAGTGTCATGCATCTTGCAACCTACGGACAGATCTCTTTGGCAACTTGGCTCAGTATGTGATATTGATCAAATATAAAGATTCATTGATTAAAATACGTTAATTCTCATTGGACTAAAACAATCTAAAACAGGCTATAATTCGGGAGATATTTCTGTGTTAGTAACGTCATTACAACTAATGGAAGATTATCATTCGAAAGTTTTCTGATATTTTGTTATCGGTATTTTTTATTTTATATCAGTGGTTTTCAGTTGTCCATAAACCACATTGTGGACCGTTACTATATTCACATGAACTGTTGTGTGAACGCTTGCACGAGCGACAGTCCTGATGCTTCGATATCTCACATATTCCTTCGATCAATCGTAGGATTTCGTTAAAGCTTCGTGTTTCTACTATGTTTAGAACTGTAAATCAACGAAAAGGCAATTCTTGTAATTTTTGTATGTGTATAACTCAACATAGTCTGGTGTCTAAGCATAGAACCCAAAACTTTTTACCCGGCAACGGTCCTTGGTGGTTTCTGTATCTTCAAAGCCTACTGAATCAGGATATGCATGATGCTACCCTGGTACCCTTGGGCATTTTGAAATATTCAAGATGGCCGCCAAGATGGCCGCCAAAACATGCAAATGGTAATATTTCAGCTCTATGAGATGCTGTGAAAGTGATTTAGGTGTCACTTGCCAGATAAAAAGGGTCAAGAAATTCATTTCGTTCATTGCCCGACATGTGCAATTCTTAATTTGCACGAAAATCCAAGATTGTGTTTTGTGGCATGCATTTGTACGGCCAATTTTGATATAATAGGGGCCATTTTGGCTTTCTATGATTTATATAACGAAAAAAAACTTATTCTTCAACCTTGAATACCTATATATAAGTCCCTAAGATGCATTTGAGGTTAAATTATACCTTGATATTCGCAGTAAAAACCATCTTTGCGGCCATCTTGAATGTTTACTATCAATTTAGAAGTTTCTTGGTTGATTTTACACTTAATATATCAAGAAAACCCAATTCCTGAACCCCTAAAACCTGTTCAAAGAACTTGAAATTAAAATCAGTAGCATAATTGATTGAGATATTACTCGTTGTATGTCTCGTGCGAAGCGGTCTCTCATGGCCCAGTTTAGGACGGGCATACTCCCACTTAAAATAGAAACTGGGAGATTCAGTAATCTTGCAGTTGAACAGAGGTTATGCGAATTCTGTCCTCTTCATGTTGAAGATGAATTTCATTTTTTGTTTCAATGTACTCTGTATAAAGATTACCGTAAGTCTCTTTTAGACAAGATATTGACTGATATGCCAGATTTTAATGACTTAAGCAACGATAACAAGTTATGTATACTTATGACAAAATTCTGTAATGATGTAGCAGACTACATTTATAGGGCATTTTCGAGAAGGAAAAGCACACTTTACAAATAATGTATCCTTTTTTGTGTTCAATGTGGTATTCGACGTGTCTTATAAGCCCAGCGGGCTAGATGTGGCAATAGAAAACATTTCATTGTAATTTATTTAAACGGTGAATAAGTCCACATAGGACACTTAAATAAATAAAATACAACAACAAAAACAACTCGTTACATACTGAAACTGGCATTTTGGCGGTCATATCGGATTTTTATGCAAATGAAAGATTATATATGTCGGGCAATGAAAGACAATCATTAATTCCTTGACTCCATGTAATGTAATGATTATGTTGCATTTCATGTTGTTTTTAAATCTCTTCTATAGAACATTGACGAACATGAACTCTAATGATCACGAATGATTGAGGAGTATCCTCATAATTAGAAGTGGCGTCGTCAAGTGTTGAAAAAAACTTAAAAATTACAAAACTGCTGGAATGATCGGATTCGTGGCCGAAATTTACAAAAACGTACCATCGGTTTTCCTGACGAACTCTGCCAATTTGTCAACGCTGTCTAACTTGAAATTGTTTGCAAATTTTGCACTTCCTCGAAATTATTAAAATTTGGGTGGATTTACTTTCAAGATTGAACCGGTAAGCCTGGTCGAAGACTTATTTAGACATATTATATGTAGTATTATTAGTGGGGTTTACATTAAAATGTACCCCGTATGCCGTCTCATGCATTTTATGTACATTAGGTGGTAGATTCTGATCATGATCACTCATCTTTAGACCACGTGTATTCATGGTATTAAACATAACCATATAATTGAATGTGATTTAAATGTTTTATGCTTTCAGCTCTTGCGAAAATATTTTCGCATGTTCAAAAAAAAGTTAATGGCTGCAAGCTTAAATATGAGTGCCTTTCTGTGCATGCCATGAAACAAAAGCGGTTACGCCAAAAAATCAGATCAAAATGAGATTAAATCAAAATCAGATCAAATCAAATTAAAATCAGATGTAAAAATGGTGAGGTTTACACATTTGCTCGTGACTTCTTTGCTGTTCTCTCAAGGGGGCTGACAGATTACGGGAACAGCAAAAACATCGCAGTCCCTTCATCAACTGATCGGACTGTGATTTTAAGGTAACGCCTGTTGTATAGCTGTAGGGATCATTAGGGCGGATTGACGTTGAATCCATGTACGGTATCGGCAGTTGGCAGCTATGAACAAAAGAATGAAAGTTGAAATAGGCGGTAGAGCGACATCCATTAGTACGATATCAGTGAATAACCTTCACTGATATCGTCGCCTTAAGACTTTCAAAATTACATATACACACTACGTTTGCAATTTACATTTCAGGTCTTCGCATCGGGTGAGCGATGCACCAGATATCGACAATCTCGGACCAGAAAAGAGTTTACTAGAGTATTTCCAAGATGAAAGTATGTTGCGTGTTGGTAGGGTGGCGCCAACTCGGAATGATGAGCAAGAGATTGTCCAAACATTACTTCTGATGAACGATCACTAATATAGCTGTAGATGGTCTTTTTGTATTTCCCTTGCTTTAAATTTAAGTCTTTTCTCTTATGCAGTTTTTTTTGCGAAGCCCGATGGAAAACACTAACTCAGGTGGTCATCCGCGGAAGAAATATACATATGGCAACATATGACACAAGAACAGTTTCAAAAAAAGAGAAGCGTGAAAAATAAGAAGTGATTAGCTGATTCAAGATAATAAGTATGATCTGATAAGTAATCCCTAAGTATACTACCTTTAGGCAAAAAAAAATTGTGCTGTTCCGATAACATGGTTTACAAAAATAGGGTAGGTAGGTCGGCAAGAATTTTTTCTCCAAATATTTTTATTTTTAAATATGAATTTTTCAGGGGTTCAGGGCGGTCAAACACTGGCCACAACATTTCCAGAAAAATGTATCATACATATTAAAGGAAAAAAAATAGAAGCCATGCTCGTTCAAGCAAAAAGCAACTGCCAAATAACGAACGCATGATTTAACGGGTTTTTTCTTTCTTTTTTTTACTTTCGTGTTTATGTAGCTCTAAAAAGTTTAGGGTCGGCAGGTAAAAATAGGGTAGGTCGGATTATCGGAACAATAATTTTTTTGTTCGGCCTTGTCATTAAATAATGACATAGTGAAAGGCTTAAAACCGTACTTCCCAAACGTTGCACGATCGTTTAAGTTGCCCTAACGACACTACTGCATATTACATGTACGTTAAACGCGGAGTTCGTGCCAACACCAAATCATAGGGGGGGGGTGTTTAAAATGTCCGTCTCGAAGGGTGGGGCAGGGGTAGGGGTGTCTTGGTCTCAGCACAGGTTTCTTCTTGCTATTATTTATTTTATTTTAATACGTTTGACTATATGATAACAGTTATACCCTTGCTGGTGCGTTCGTTGTTGACTTTGTCAAAGTTAATCCGGTGATAATCTGGTGACCGCGTCCACAGATACAGACATCCTTGCCTATGATTACGCAATCACACGCATCAGATAATAGACGCTACACAGCGATAAAACCTCGCGTACGATTGTCAACGGACAAATACATAAAATAGAAAAGGAGTAAAATAACTCTTTACAAAACCAGTGCTAAGATGAGCCCAGGACACCAAAGGTTGGTAGTATAATCTTTATTGGCAATACTTATCGTAGTCAAATGTATTAAAATAAAAAGAAACGATACCAAGATGAGATCTGTGCTGCGTCAGAGCCTCCTCTACCCCTACCGCAATAACATCTATGACTAAATCAAGCTTTGAGTTCCGAAGCGGTTATTGACGAAGCCCGACGATAAAAGCAACTGATGCATGCGAACACAATAATGTAAGGATGAGGAAAAAATTTCGTTTTCGAAAACAGGAAAGGTGTCGAAATAAGGAAAGTAATCCTATGTATGATTTGCGTGATTTGGGAATTGCACGAGTTGACGGTCCTGTTTACATGTAAGATCAGTTACAATTTACTTGCGAACGTGAGATTGTGCAATAGAGGACTAGCCATGTTGCTAAGGTAAATATTTGAAAAATTAAGGAAGTAGACTGACATTTCTTAACTTGAAAAAATATTACCGAACACAACGTGATTGTCGAACAAGATACCGTTATCTCCGTTGTCTGTCAGTCAGTCTATCTGTCTGTCTGTCTGTCTGTCTGTCAGATATCTATTTCCCTCCCGATGTAATGTTTTTTGGTGGAAGTGCCTTCTTATCATCAGTATTTTTCTTTAACACGACCATAGCCCGGATGCTCCCATTGGATGAACGCATTCGATTTCGTTTATTCGTTGTGTTCGTTTGTGTAACAGATTATGTGCAAACAACGCTCTTAGTTTAAAAGTTTATGTTTGCACTTTTACAATTTGCGGCTCATAACTTTAGAAAGGAAGCATCGAAGGAATCTAAGAAAAGCACAACTGTACCGGCACCAGTTCTGCTAATATCTTAAGTATTGCACAATGAAATTCATGGAGTCAGTTTTATTTGTGTTTGCTGCACTCCAGATCAGAGTCAAACGTCGTTCCGAAGTGAATGTCAAAATCGTTGTTGTTCTGAATGAGTAGACAGTATGAGACAGAGTGTGTGAAAAAAATGTCATCATCAGGGCACTAGTAATTGTAGGGGATGGGGCTTCAGTGGACTGGCCCTAGTCGCTTAGCTTTTCTCTGGCGTAAGCAGCAGATACTGGCCGCCCATTGCATTTACCAATTTCTACGCGACATATAGCTTCAAAATAAGGGATCATTTTAATATTTATATGCCCAGAGAGAGATTTCCGGCAAGTTTAACTGCATCGCTCCACTTCTGTATCAAAACGGCAAATGGAATGGTAGTGTTTCTGTCATATTGTGGTGATTCAAATAGTGTCTGCATTTTTGCGCCCTGGTCACTACAGTAAAGGCGGGCGGGCTGTCCAATGGTAGGTCATTTTCGCCGCCGTATGAACTTGGGCATCAAAATGGAAGAAAACGTTAATGTATAACTCTCCGTGCTAACAGTCCAGCACCCAGGCAACAATATCGAATCTCAATATGACAATTATAAGTTCCGTAATTGAGGAACAACAGGAATACATAACGAAAACATGTGAAAAACAATAAAATCACACGACTGATGAAGAAATGGCATCTTGAGATTTTAAGTACACTTTCATACACGTCCAACGTAAGAATCGTATCGCTAGAAGAGAAAAAATGTCGTTTCACGAGCAAAAGGTAAAATGCAACCAATCCAACAGCGTCTCACCATAGGAATTGCTATTTAACGAGTCACAATATTGCACCAGTACTTTTGACAAAGACAATGTGGAGGTTCTTTTCACTACTGTCCCATAGTAATGACATTACCGTCACTGCTCAAAGCTATAATACGGTGCTAGATTTAAGAAAACAATTGGATTGGTTTTGCATTTCAGTATTATTGTAGATACCATGACCAAACAATGGCAAATATGCCTTTTTCCTGACATCATAGCCCCTGACAATTGTATAGCAAGATCAGCAACTCCATCATATATTACATTTGCTTGTACTATGGCAAAGTGGAAAGTTTTAAAAAATAGTCGAAGTCCCGCCATTTCGCTGCATTTTGCTTGCTGCGACAGGCTTCAAGCACATTGACCGGTTATGGGTACAAAGTATATATAAAGTGTATATACCAGTTTGTCCGTCCTTTTAGTTTTAAAATCGAGTAGCATTGTATAGATCAATCTTCTAATATAATGTCGGACTCTGTGCCTCAAATGATCAGCTTATGTGAGTTGCGTACTTACCTTCAGAAAGTGGAGGGCACAGAATCACAGAGAGGACAATAATAAGTACTGGATCAAAGGCAGCCATCCTTTGTTGCGCTGTGAAAGAATTTGCTGAATATACTCTAGATCATAGCTATATGGACTATGTGAAGGCAGATCATATTTTAACCTTTATACTAATGAAACTTGGGAATGTCGTAAGATACCCAGCTTGCGAGGTTCCCCTTTTTGAGTGTTGACAAAAGATTGATCTGTTTTCTTTTTAAATAAATAATCATTTTCAAATTAGGAAGTTAGGATGCATTTTTATAAACATAAGAGCTTGTCATGGGATGGAAAGATTGCAATTTTGTTCCCTCAATTGGTGAGACCAATAATAATAAATAAACATAAAGACATAAATTAAGAAACATATGGTACTGGTGAAAGAATTGCTCCAACTTCCTTCACTGGGTAAATAAGTCGTATTTATCATACATGCTATGCCTGTATCACAATTCTCCTAGAGAGAGTACTGATAGGAAACCATATTTTAACATGGTAAACATACGAATCATTTTTTCACCGTAACCGGAACTACTTACAGCTAGGCTTAAGTGACCTTCATTGATATGTTCACACTGACATAGAACAGCTTAAATAACAGGACTCGTGGCACTCCGAAACGTCATTTATAATTATGGTCAAAATTTTGTTGTTTGCATTCAGTTCTTGGACATTGCACTTAAATACATTTTACCAAAACCAAACAAACGAACGAATTGAAAATTTGTACGTATTGCAACCGACACCTTCCTTGTACACGGCCGTCTCCATACGATGTTTTCATGTCGTCTACGCACAGGGGACCTACTCATTTTACACGTCACTTAAGTCTGTCTTTTACATCTAGCGCCATACTGAACTTCGGCCTAAATGGAAACGCTCTTCGAATTGTGAAAACCTGTCGACATCTTAATATTTATTTATTTGCTCTAAAAGTGTACCATTAACCTTCCCTTGGAGTGAAATGGCCTAACACCGGAATAATATCAACAAGTAATACGGTTGACATCACTCCTGAGCAACCAACTTTCTATGACTACAGCGAAGAGTAAGCAAGGTCGATTTCAGTCGATTGCGTCGCTTGTTTTGGAACGTCCCTAGAGAAACAGTCATAACCAAAGTATGCATGTATGGTAAAGGGATTATTACACGAACTTTGGTCGGTACCGCGTCATATTCGAGTGATGTGTCCGTATTTGGACGAGTTGCGCAGCAACGAGTCAAAATGCGGACAAATTAAGAGAAGACGACGCGGTATCGATCAAACTTCGTATAGTAACCCCTAAGATGTGCTGTTTTTCACATTGCTGTTTAAACGCAGCTGTCTGTGGCCGGGTAAGCTGCGTCTACGCGGGTCATCAAAAGGTCAATCCCGCCACGGACAGCTGCGTTTCCACAGCTATTTTTCAGAGCACGAACGAATTAATACACCTCAAATACTACATTGTACACAGATTTGCTGTATTCGCATCAAGATAAAGGGTTAAACACCTTGAAAGTCCCATCTAGGAGTTTTCTTTTTCATTTACTTTTCAGATGATAAATAATTTAGCCTAACTCTTTTCTTGTGTGATTAGTTTGCTGTTTCGTTTAAAGTAATCGTTTAGCCATGTCTCCTGTCACTGTTTGACCAATAGGAGTAGGAATTTTGCGTCATGTGACTATTTAGGCAATGTCTCGTTTCTGCACGGTGTCCGGGAAAAGGGGCGATTTGTGTGCTGTAAGTCGACGATGTGGACGTTTTGTCTACCTCTGTTCAGCATACTTTTCATAGGACACTACTTTAATATGTCCTCTGTTTTATTATTTTATTTCTCTTTATTTCTTTGAGAATCCAGTGCACCATGGCTGGGCTGGATTTCTCCGTTGGTCTTGCACTACAGAATCGGTGTTTCGCTACCACCATCGAGCGGTTGTTGCGGCCAGGTGGCTGTCGAAAAGACACGTTGGATGGCAGCGGTCGGATTCGACCTGCCGTGGTTTCGCAGATATTTTCACGGATCTAAATCACAATGTTAGTGCTGGGATGCTAGCTTATGTGAGAACCAAGTCAGGGATAAAGATAATGCGATTAACACTCACGGTAATTTAAATATTGGCAAGGGTGCGTTGGATCGAACGGATGGGTTTATTTTCTTGGTTACTGCACGGTCCTTGTTGGCTATGGATAGCAAGGAGGGTTTTATGGCCAAGTAGTGACCAACGTCAACTCGGGTATCACAACAATATTGACAGGTTCACATTCCCGGTCAGCAGTACGCCCTTTATCGAGTGATGGTATGGGTACGAATTTGGATGCGTTGAAGTCACAGAGTGTGGTCTCTCTTAGGGAGCGTTCAGTTATTATGGCCGGGGATCGGGCCGGCAAATTCTTCCTGTGCATCGATCAAAATAAGTGAACCCCCTTCCCATTGCACCAAAAAATTGATGAACCCCTCCCCTTTTAAGATGACAAAAATTTCATGAAACTCCTCCCATTGATTGAGCAAGGCTGCACACACAAACTGGGCGATAGAAACCAAAAAAAAATATTCTTATATTTTTTCAAATGATCCCCCACAGTGTGTTCACGTTCAAGTTTCCCCTTCTGACTTGCTATAATTTTGAAATTCCCCCTCAAAGGGATTGGACAGAAATTACAGGTGGATCGCAATTTCTTTGCACACGCGTGTGTGTACAAAATTTTGATATTTGGATTTAATTGATTATCAGCAGTTGATAAATGTTGATTCACTATATATGGTAGTCTATGAGAAAACTAATACTATCTCAATACAAACTAGCAATATCTCAGCATTTATAGACATTTGATAATTGACATAGGGTTATAATTGGAATAGGGTAATTAAATTGGTATGTGTACAAAAATTTGACGATGGAATTTCACAGAAAATATTCATCCACTATACATGAGAGTCTATGATAAAACTCTGAAGAATTTTTTTCCAATCAAAAATATGCTACACTTGTGCATATACAGACGTTGGATAATTAAAATAATTGTACTTGATTAGAATATGATGGTTACAGGTGCATCATGTGTACAAGAAATTTGATTTGAGAATTTCACTGAAACTGTTCATCCACTATATATGGAAGTCTATGAAGAAACTATGAATAATTTTTACCCATTCAAAACAAGCTACATCTGTGTATTTATAGACGTTTGGTAATTCATTTCAATGAACTTGATTAGACTAGGGTGATTGCAAGTAGATGTGTGTGCAAGAAATTTGATTTTGGAATTTCACCGAAATGTTGATTCAATGTACATTGGACTCGTCTCTGAGAAAACTAATAATGTTTTTTTACAATGCTAAACTTACTTACTCTGTGCTTTTATAGGTACAAATGTACTTGATTCAAATAAGGTATTTGAAAGTTCAGATGTGGACAAACAACTATGATAGTGGAATTTCACCTATAAGTATAATTTCAGTTTTCATGGTACTAGTAGCCTACAGGTAACAGTTAAATCTTTTCCCTGGCAAAACTTATTATATTTCTAATATATAAGAAAAGGAATTGCTCATTGCCCTCAGTGAGCTCGATTTACAATAAGGCAAGCCTCAGAGTTACTAAGGCAAGATATTCATATGACAGATATTTGTTCAGATTTACGGTTAAATGACTTCAGAGAATGAAATCATGCAGCGAATAATTTTTTCTCCCAGAATATTTGAGAACACTGAAACTGCTTTTTGACGGAATGGATACGTATGAAAATTAAGTGACCCCCCTGTGCTGTTTGAAATACATGACTCCCCCTTTGCAGTTTTCAAATTTAAGGTGACCCCAACCCCGGCCGTAATAACTGAACGCGCCCTCAGAAAATCGGGTAGTAAATTAACATACGTTAGTAAGATTTTACTTTGAATGACAAGAGCGCCCTCACTCCTTCAAGAACCGTTGATGTCCAAAAATCGCCCATTTCTAATCCAAAAAGTGAGATCTGTGGCTCTTTAAAGAATGATCTTTCGATGTTGTTGACGGAGGCATAGTAGTCGAATTTTAAACTTTGGCTCAGAAATAGTCTGTATGCTATGATCGTATACGTGCTAAAACAAACACGAAATCTTATCCGTTTGCAAGCGTAAAATCGTTTCCATTGTACATTATTTATCTTATATTGTGAATATATCGTTTTGATTTGGCTCAAGCTTCTTAAGTTGGAGATTCGGACCCAGTGAATTTGACTAGTATGGAGGTAGCTGTGAATGCGCAAGCGGTGCTGTGGCGTATCGATCACGTGTCGGGGTAAGCCTAAATTCAGGAGCCACGTGCTGAGCTGCGTATCGGCGTGCCAAATTTCAAGGGCAGCGATTTACGATCTGCAGTTTAAGCTACAAACAGATGATTCGGCCACATGTTGATGATTGACAACCATATCTTATCTCAATTATCATTTGACGCGGTTTCACTTCATCTGACGATGGGTTAAAAGACACGCAGTTGACCTTCAAGTTGTCACCTTTTGAACTTCTCAGACATGCAGTCACTACAAGCCTATGCTGGTATATGTATTTCATGTTTCTGGCCAGGTACTGAACACAGCCGCCGTGATGTTGAAGTACCATTTCACGTCATTGTTTATCAAGTGAGATAAAGGTGTATTTTTTCTGATCTGGACCTACGTAATTTGACGCTAATTACAAACCGATTAAACAAATTATACAAAATTGAAATTTTCGCAAACTAAATTCGGAGGTTAGGTAATTGGCAAACTTACTGTCCGATTATATATGCAGTCGCCGGTAAGGGAACACGGAACTCTGGGTCCTTATATTTGTTTGTTTGTTTGTTTGTTTATGCGTGCTTGTTTATTTGTTACGTATGATTTTTCCATATGCGATAAAGAACCAATAAAGAGTTGTATTTGCGCTCAAGTTTGTCAATAAAGAACTGTGTGCATATTGTTTTTTGTTCGTTTGCTTGCAATTGCAGTTAAAAAAGTTTCCAATACAATCCCACACTTGAAATAAAGCATACCCTTTCTCTACCATGAGGAGTATGTGTATCCACCACTCTTTCTGAATACTCCCCCTTGTTGGAACTGCGTTCACTCCCGCCCGCTCCGTTCCGACACTTGGTCAGCTAATCCCACTTTCTAGGCCCCCTTCCCCCAACTTTGCTTCACCTGACAAAGAAACTAACCAGTCGAAAATAGTGAATATGATTTAAAGAAAGTGAAACTTCATTTTATTCTTGAATAACCATGCTGCCTGGATAAGAGTCTACGCGAGACAAACATAGTCCGTGGCAATGCAACATACCATACCTCGCCCCTTTCAGAAGTGGAACACAAAGTCTTGGCAAGCAACTTTTCATGACGTCCGTCTTTGGTGATT